>BMAU01003404.1:0-46375 GCA_019973935.1 Trichonephila clavipes | reverse complement strand
TATATATATATTACACTGCTGGACAATTGCTAAGTATGGATCACAAATTGCTATGTAGCATAACATTACAGCGAGACATGAGGCCTAGTAGGATAAAATATAGTTGCCACACTGTTCAGACATTAGAATAAAAGAATATTTATTTGTTCATGGAAAGTACAAAAGCTGTGAAACATCTGAAAGAAAAAAATGTTTATTCTGATCTGCGTACGGAGAAATGGAACAATGCATCTAAAAGTCAGCACCTTAAAGAAAGGTATCAGTACGGGATATGTCCACCGTGGAGTGTGATGCAACATTCCACACGTCGTACCATACTTTTGCAGAACATTATCCAGCAGCTATTGAGGCAATTTATCCCATTTCTCTGTGAGTGCACGGATGAGGTTGTTCTTGTTTGCCGGAGGATAGTTTCAACCAGCAACTTGCCTCCCAAAGCAGCCCACACATTTTCAATGGGGTTTAGATCTGGAGAACGCGCTGGCCATACGAGACGTTGAATACACTCTCGCTGTCTAGACAATCCTGAATAGCGGAGTGTTCGATGACATGTTGCGTTGTCGTCTATAAAAACAAATTTATCACCTACAGTACCACGAAAAGACGAACATGAGGAAGTAAGAACTTCATCAATGTATCGTTGGCCCGTCATAGTCCCATTCACAACCACATGTAGGCGCGTGCGGCCATTGATCATGATGCCGGCCCACACCACTGATACCGCATGTCGGATATCGGTCCTTTTTCCTGGATATTTTCTGGACGATAAGCAGTACCACTCTCGCGCCAGATCAGTTGGCTTCTACAATCCGATGACAAACTGAACCTACTCTCATCTGAGAATAGTACGCATGCCCAGTCCTGTTCAGTCGAATTGTGATGCTCACGACACCATTGCAAACGGGCAGTACGGTGCTGTCTGGTCAATGGGACACACTCAACAGGTCTGCAGGCGTATAGTCCTCCTCCCCTCAAACGTCTGGCAACAGTTTTTCGGGAGATCTGCTTTCCTGAGGTAGCAAGAAACTGATTTGCCACCTGCTGAGCTGTGGTGCGCCTGTTCCTTTTGCTGATAGGAACGATATATCTGTCTTTTGCAGGCGTCGCACTTCTAACACGACCTTCCCCGTGCCGTCTACTACACATTCCAGTAGTTTTAAATGACTTCCACAGCCGTGAAACAACGCTGTGAGCGATGTCGAACTCCCTGGCAACATCTGTTATTTTTCGCCCTTTTTCGATCTTTCCAATAATTCGGCAACACTTAAAATCATCTATGTGATGTCGGGAAGACATGTCAAAAAATTTTAAGTTCGTCTATTAAATCTTTCCTGTAAAACTTTGACTTGAAACAACAACTGTCCACGCGCGTCAAAACCTTTAAAGCTCTTATGAACGCTATCACGTGATGAACAGACGTGGAAAAAAAAATTGCATATATATACTCATACTTCTTCACTTACTAATATCCCTCACTTATTCTAATTTTCCACATTTTTGCTTCCTGTTATTTTGTGGTTGCTATGGATGATAGTGTTATCCGTCCTTAGCAATTGTCCAGCAGTGTATATGACCTTGACTTTTCATCGAGATTTGCTGAGTCGGATTTTTTTAAAATTTAAGCATTTAGTTTTACTTTTGCTTCTATTTCCTTTATTCTTTTAACAATGATATATTTTTAATACAATTAATACGAAACGTTTTCTACAATTTCTACATTTTTTTTTATATATATTATTAAGCCATGTATAATAAAAACGTATTACAGAAAAGAAAATGTGTTTTACTGACTATAATATTTTTTTAATAAATGCCGAGAAAAATAAAAGTGAAATAACCTTCTTATTTCCAGTTTATTTTAGTTCTATTTTTAAAGAACTTAACTTTGCACCTACATTTTTCCTTGTTTAGTGGAATTCTTCTTTTATCACAAGAAAAATCGGAAAGAAAAAAAAAATATTTACAAATAATCCACACAAACCCTTTTCACAATACAATGGTTTCTTAAGACTAGATTGTTTCTTAGTTTTAAACTGCTTTCATTAGTTTCACTCTTCTTTTTTCATTAAGAAGCAATAATGAACACCACCAAAAGGTGTAACATTAAAAGAAATAAAGTAACCCTAAGGAATTATAACGAGTCTTAACTGAGCAAGTTTCTCTATCTCTTCTAAAATTACCTTTAGCAGCAGCGATTGTACACCCCCCTTTTTTCTTGTATATGTAAGGAGAAAAATTATTTTATCTGCGTGTTTAAAATGAAAAATAAGAATATCTCCTAAGTTCTTTGCGCATTTCTTATTTTTTAACTCGACTATATTAATTATAATTTTAAAGAGTTAACGGCATATATAACCAAAACTTCAAAAATAAACATTATTATTTTCAAGAATTTTGCGCGCATAATTACGGGCATGAATATACTTAATTAGTTTTAAATTAAGTATATTTAAATCATGTATATTTCTCTGCTAAAAAAAGGGAAAAGTTTCAAACAAATTTTTTTGTTTAATGTTCTTTTATTTGAGAAATAAATATAAAAAAGAATGAATAATTATGCAATCTCATATAACGTTTTTCTTTGTAAGAAGACAACTCTAGAAAAACTAGTTGTTCAAACTTGCATGGAGTATTTTTTATGATTTAAGGTATCAGACTACGCTCGGAACCGTGATTTTTAAAAAGTGCATAAATGGATGATTTTCATTTTATTTAGTGTCACTTAGATTAGGATCCATGTATAAAAAATTGTTTTAAGGACATAACGACAAATAAAATTATTTAAATATAATATTTTGGCAAAAATTAACTTATAATTACTATTTTTCAAAAATGTTCTCCTTTTATAAAAAATGCTTTTATATATAATAATAATATTTTGCTCATATAAAGTAAAGACTTCTCAGAGAGTCTGAACTATGATTTGTGAAAAATTCACATTATTTTCATAGTTATTACCAATTGAATTAATTATCGGCGTTTTCTTAAAATTTCTCCCCTCTATTTGTTGTAAAATATGGATAAATCCACTTCTAAGTTATATATTTCAAAAATTCTAGTTCAGCCTCTGTACAGAGGTCTAAGCTATATACAGGCAAAATATTATTATAATGATGCATTTTCATAAATGGAGAATCTTTTGAAAATTGGTCATTCTATGTTCATTTTGTCATAATATTGTACTTAAATAATTTTTTATTGTAATATTCTTAAAAACTATTTTATATTCGTTTTCTAACCTAAGTGACACTAAAAATATAAATATTATCCATTTATACACTTTTTTGTGAATTCACGGTTCCGAACGTAGTCGGATACCCGAACAAAAAAAAGACAAAACTCTTCGTTAAAGTGTCATTGATATATAGTACACATAACCATCTGTAAAAATTTTTCCACGAGAACAAAAAGTAACTTCTGAGAAAAAGGTACATAAACTACGTAATTGTATGGACTCCTATAGACGTGCCGGACCCCCTTAATCACATTTTGTAAAAGAAAGCAGAAAAGACAATGATTGTTATGAATATAAATGTAGTAAAGCATAGTAGCATTTTGGAATAGTCGCTAAATCAGTGCTTCTCAAACTTTCACAGTTGGTGACCCAATTTTCAATCATAATTTTCATCGCGTCCTCCTCCATATAATAACAATGTATTGAATTCAATAATAATGTATTCTAATGCCAAATCTAGAATACGTACAAATAATCAAGATAAGTATTAAATTATGTATAAGATAGGCCCCTGGGTAAAATTAACTTAGATTAGCTTAGTTCATTAATTTAGTATTGATGATAAAATACATTGTGCAGTACTGATATATTTATCAGTACATTATACCAGTGTAAATATGTATTTATTTATTGCGACAGAATGTATTTTTCTTTTGATTCCGCTTTCAGTAAATTAATATATGTATTTTAAATAATCTTTTATTTTTCGATATGCTCGCGCCCCCCTATAGTAGGATTATCACGCTCACCAAGGGGGCGCTTCCCCTCAGTTTGAAACACTGCGCTAAATGGATCATCTTTTTTGAAATAATTTTCTTAGAGTAATATGAAATATTTTTCTTTTTTATGAAGTGTCGAAGTTAGGTAACATCATTTTTCTGAAACCGGCTCAAACTACGTTAATTTTAACTAAAGTTTTGCTCTATTTGTGATTATGATTAATAGCATGGTTATGAAAATTTACAATGTCGTGGTACCCCAGTGGTCAAGGTATCGGATCGTGGCTGGCTTATCACGAGTTCGAGTCCAATACCACTAAAAACCCGTCACGTAGGGGAGCGATGCACATTAAATCTGCCTAGAGCTCAATATCCTCCCCTTTGGTGTGGTGTGATAGTTAGGAGAAAGGGTGCCAGCTGAGGGGTTTTCCTCGTCACTTGATCATGGTTCAAAATTATGAAGTTCGTCTCTAAAAGCCCTCGTGTTGTTGAACAGTGTGACGTTAATATTCACTAACTCATGAAAATTTGTGTTAGTGAAAAAATCACAAGGAAATTGTGGAATTTGTGGTCACAGTACCTAATGATGCGATGAAAGGTATCAATAGAGGTATTTTTAAAATGAAGATATTCTGAAAATATAAAAAAATGCCTGTAAAATTGTTATACATAAGAAGGAACAAATGTTGCAGTGTTTTTGGAATTTTAACGAAATGGGCCAATTTTTGACAAACTTGCCTGGGGTTGTGTGCAACAGTTTTCTTTTGATGGAGAGTCAAAGTTAGAAGGCAGATTTTTCTCAAACCTCAACTCACACAAACAAGGCTAATTTGAATTAAATCAGCGAACTGTTTGTGATTGTGACTAACAGTCCGGCTATGCAAGATGACGTCAGTGAAAAAATCATCTTAAAATTGTGAAATGTGGAATCAAAGTTGCTAATAATGAGTTGGAGGGTGTCAATTGTCCATATTTTCAAAAATGTGCGCCTCCTTACTTAGCCAAAAAAAAAATTAGGGGGATTTATTTTTATTTTTCCCAGAACAGATGTGACCCCTCCTTTGTCCTCGTCTCCGATTATCATCAAGTATTGGGACATTCTGTATATAAATGAATGTAAATACCATTTCGAAATTGGGGTTTTTGAGTTAGTATTTTCGTTAAGCATAGTACTGCATACTTTTAAATTCAGTATTTAAATAAAATTTATTTTAATTTTAAAAGTACGAGTTTTTTATGCTCTTCAGCAGTCTCACAGATTTTACGTTTTATATTCATAAGCATTACGATTTTTGAAATCATAACTAAGATTTGCCTTCGTCAGTTCCATCTCTTGGTATTTATTTAAAGTCATATATCAAAGTGCATTCCTGAGAAAATATTTTAAAATCCGTTACTTTTATTTTCGATGTCTTTCATAACAGACAAAAATAGTTTTGGGATTTTTCAAAGGTTATTAAGATGCGCATCGCTAGAATTACTCTAACTTTTTACTATTTACTGAAGTGATGCCATCATTATAAAAGCTCGTTATCAAAAAGTCAAAAATTTCCAGTTTACCTCATAATATAAACAGATTAAGAGGTAAGTAAGCTGCCCATCTGGTATAAAGGTTAGCGATGCTGGCTGCGGTGTCATAGGGCATGGGTTCGAATCAGGAGACGGCAAGGATGTTTGTAAATGTATAGTGCGTTCGCAGCATAGGGGTACTCTAAAAAGCCGTCGAGCTGCAAGTCCTTTCGTAAGATTGGTGGAAGGGAAAGAGAGATGGGAGGCCCCTGAACAACTCCGGGATGTTCTTCCTTAAAATTGGGGTGGAGCCGAGCAAATTCGTACTGTCGCCTGCATGATGCTCAAAGCTAAGGCTAAATACAAGTGTAAAAATATTGCCCTTAGCCACAATGAATTTCGTGGAGCTTGAACTGACGTTACTGTCGATCAGGAGAAACAACCTAGGTAAATAATTGATATGGCTTTTAAGAAAATGAAGTAGGATGGCAAACTTGTGAGCTGCCTGAAATACTACGACTTTCAATGCCCCTATTACGTTGGAATATTGCTGCAAACAGCAGTCTTAAAAAATAATAAATAAATGGAAATGAAAAATATGTTTCTATTTATTAAGATGTATTCACATTAAAGGTTTAAGAGTATAGTTTAATAAATTAATAAAAAATATTTCTGAATCATTATACTCTTCATTTTATCCACATTTTTAACATTTTATAGAGCTGCATTAGTGTGTGGGTGTGAGGAATTCTGCAATTAACTTGTCTAAAAATTTCGAGAAGAATTTTCAATAAAAGTTTATAAATCAGTTTCAGATACGGAAATAAATTTAAAAATAAGAATATTACTATCAGTGTTATCTCTTTTTTTTTTGTTTCCTAAAATTATTCATGTAGGTCAATCTTAGTTACATCCCACATTTCATTTTGTGATTGCGGTACTTTAAATTTTAATATACCTTTGTATCATATTTACAACAAACAATAATGTAATTTTGTAATGCAATTAAATAATGTTATCTTGGTATAAATTACCTCCAAATGATTTTATAAAGCGCAAAAAATATTTTTTCTAAAAATCAGCTTTTGAAAACTTATAAAAACAGTTTTAATAAACAATTTGAAAGAACTTTTATTTTTGAGAGAAGCCTTAGTAAACATTTTATTCATATAACATTAATCCTTAGTTAAAAAATTTTTTAAAATAAAAAAAAAAAATCAATTATAAAAAACATTTTACAATGTGCAAGATTTTTCAATCTGAAAGCAATAATTTTTTTTTGTTTATTTTATTAATTTTAAATGAAATTCTAACATCTTCATTTTTTTACAAATTAAAATGCATTTTTAATCATACATACATGTATGCACCCATAAAAGCTTCTTTAAAATCACAAAAAAGATGAATGAGGGCAAACATTTCTGCAAATTTCAAGTTTCAGCTTTCCACACACACAAGTCTATTTTACATTGCAATAAATAACAATAATAATGACATAATAAAGCAAATGAGTTACATTTATTTTCCCTTTATTAAACTGACCCCATTGCAATAAAATGATTTGAATAGTAAAATATTTCATGGAGACACGCTTATATCCTGCATTTATTTTTACGAAGAGCAATTTGCACGTAGTCGAAGAAAACCTCCATTCGCGGTTCAAAATGCAGACAGTTTTGACAGTTCTAGACGACCGTGGAGGACAACACTCAACTCCGAATGGAAAATGAACAAAAAAGAAGAACGCATTATTATTGCTCCCGTTCTGACAAAAATCGTTCTTTTCTGCTTAGAATAATTCATCAGGCCATTTTCTGATGAAGAGTTTTTTTAAGAAATCGATACTGAAATGGAAACAAAAAGTTTCAAAATAAATCATTATCTCAAAGGAATTTCGTAATTTTACATTGAGGAATTAATCTGATTTTGAAGGAAGTGTATACAGTCCTTACTCCTTCCTTAGTATCTGAATCCCGAAGATTGCCGCTGCTCAACAGTCGACGAATAGTATTTTACTTAATTGTCATTGTCTGTCGACATATGGTGATGTCAGCCATTGTCGTGAAAAAAACAAGGAAGGTGCGCATTAGAAAAGGCGTTTCTAAAAAGAGCAGTTTATTCTCTAAATTAGCCGTCTCCTAAAGGTTAAAAGTTATGGTTCGTTTGAATAAATTCTAGAAGAAGCTTTTAAGGTTTTGAACCACGCTCTTTCCTTAAAATTTATGTACTTTCTCCATTGCAGCCTTTCGTGAAACTGATATGATAGGAAAATATTACAAAGAAACTGTTGTCAAATTTAATTTTAATTGAAATTGCACTTACTTTTCGCTCCTAAAGGGAGATACTTTTTAAACAATTTAAGTTATATATAATTAAGAAGACATGGTACGATTTTTAAAAAAATTTAATTTAATAATTTTAACAATATTTTTGGTTGCCTCCAATGTGAATGTGTGATGTAAAATAGAGATTTTTGTACTCAAAATTTCATAAAAAAGCTTACCATTTTTAACTGTTTAAGGGAAAAACTTGAAATTTATGAATTGATTTTAAATGCTACTCCTCCTACAAAAACTGACGTAGAAATATGAAATTTGATTTTAAAAAACGTATAACAAAAGTGGGTATGGGTTTGCGAAAACGTAATTATTTTTGCAAAATACTTCTTTTTTATACAGGCTTATAAAAAAAAAAATTGCTCAAATGTGTAATTTCTAATTTAAGTTAGTTTTTTAAAAATAAGTATTGCTTTGATTGAATGCATACCAAACTTTTACTCATGTACTATTAGCAACAAGTAAAAAATTCCAAGTATTAAGCACTACAGAAAAAGTCTTAGCATTTTAAATGAGGAAAACTTTACTTTACAGTCATAACTTATCTTTACAACATAAGTCAGTCCTAAGGTATCCGACTACGTTCGGAACCGTGATTTTTCAAAAGCATGTAAATGGATAATATTTATGATATTCAGTCTCATAGATTAGTAAATGTATATAAAATTGTTTTAAGAATAGTATTACAATAAAAAATTATTTAAGTACAATATTTTGATAAAAAAGGAACATAGAGAATGACCAATTTTCAAAGTATTCTTTTTGAAAAATGTTTCTATTATAATAATATTTTGTTTGTATAGCCTATAGCTCAGACCCTGTACAGAAGCTCTACTAGAATTTTTGAAATATATAACTTAGAAGGGGTTTATCCATATTTACGACGACAGAGGGGATAAATTTTCGAAAAAACACCGATAAATATTTCAATTAGTTGTAACTTCTGAAAATAATGTGAATTTTCAAACATCATAGGTGAACCTTTGTACAGAGGCTTTAGCTATATACGGGCAAAATGTTATTATAATAAGCAATTTCACAAAGGAGAACATTTTGAAAAAAAGTTATTTATTCGAAGATAATTTTTGCGAAATATTGTATTTAAATAATTTGTTTTTGAATCTCAATGTCCTTAAAACAATTTTATGCATGTATTCTAATCAAAGTGACACTAAATATCATGAAAATTATCCATTTGTATGTGCTTTCTTAAAATCACGGTTCGGGAACGTAGTCGGATACCTATAAAAGTTTGATTTGATATTGGGAACTGAACAAACTTAAAGTCATCATAACTCTAAGTATTTTAAATTTAGAGCTTTCAAATTTTGTAAGTTTGTAGAAAAGTATATGTAAAATAATTTTAAAATAAAAATAATTAGGTTTGATTTTTAAAAGATTTTTGTCAATTGAATCGTAATATGTCCCCTTAAACGCACAGTATTTGATAAAAAAATAAAATATAATTAAATTGCTTACAAATAAAAATTTAAGATAAAATTTGTGTAATATTAAAATGAAAAATATCATAAACCAGGGTTGGGCAACCCACGATTCGCCTTGACTAGTTTTGCATCCCGCGAGATTCCTTACAACTTTACAAAATACGATTATTCTGTGCAATATTTCTGTTTTATGGTATTGTTTTGTAAACAAATATAGTATTTTGTAACAAATATATCCTATAACTGTTTCTTCTTTACTACGCTCTTCTGTTTAAATACATACATATAAATGAATAGCAATGCATTACAGCGCGCAGACTCACGCTTGATTCCTGTAACTTTATCGAGGTGTTTACTGCTAGAGCAAGACATATTTGATCCTCACATTACTTTTATTAAAATATCTATGTTTGTATACTTGCAAAATAATGAAAACAATAATAATTATTCATTCCGTTGTAAATTTTCACTCCAATAATCATCCTTTGTACTGGGTCAAAATCTAACATAAAGATATATAAAGGGTGTTTTTTTTAGAGGTATAGAACTTTAAATTGCAATAAAACAACGATGTATCATTCGATTGACATAAGGTTTTTTTTATTCGAAAGGCAATCTTATGGCATTACATTTTAAATATGATTTCTGGCATATGACTACCATGGCTGGCTCGGATGTAGTCCAATCTAGACGTCCAATTTTCGATGACTTTTTCCAACATTTGTGGCCGTATATCGGCAATAACACGGTGAATGTTGTCTTACAAACGGTCAGGCGTTTGTGGCTTATCTGCATAGACCAATGACTTTACATAGCCCCACAAAAATAGTCTTGCGATGTTAAATCACAAGATCTTGGAGGCCAATTCACAGGTCCAAAACGTGAAATTAGGCGGTCACCAAACGTGTCTTTCAATAAATCGATTGTGGCACGAGCTGTGTGACATGTTGCGCCGTCTTGTTGGAACCACAGCTCCTGGACATCATGATTGTTCAATTCAGGAATGAAAAAGTTAGTAATCATGGCTCTATACCGATCACCATTGACTGTAACGTTGTGGCCTTCATCGTTTTTGAAGAAGGATTCCACCAGCCCATAAAGCGCACCAAACAGTCAGTTTTTCTGGATGTAATGGTGTTTCGACATACACTTGTGGATTAGCTTCACTCCAAATGCGATAGTTTTGTTTGTTGACGTAGCCATTCAACCAGAAGGTGCGTTTCATCGCTAAACAAAATTCGCTTATGAAAATCGGGAACAACGGCAATCTCGTTTTGGGCCCATTCGACGAATCTACGCCTTGCTTGATGATCGTTTTGATGAATTGCCAAACCAAACTGAGGAATAAATCACTTGACAGCTGTTAAATACGTCGCCATCTTGGAAAGTAATGCCAACTTAAACTTCTATGCCTGAGAAAAAAAACACCCTATATTTTTAAATGCAGCCGTCGGGATTATAATGTTGTTCGAAGAGGACCACAAGGTCATTTCGGTTGGCCACCCTGTCATAGACACAATGGCATTTAATATTGATAAATAGTTTTTCTTTTTAATTAAAAAATGAGACAACTTTACGTTATCCCTGAAAGATTTAAATTCTTAACGTTATGGAGGGCATCATATAGTTTTAGTATGTTACTAAAAATTCCGAGGTAACTGGATAAAAATAATTTTTGTACAATAATTGATCTTAAAAATATTTATAATTGATGTATAAACTATCTGTAAAAGTCAACATTGTAGATTTCAAATTAAATCTGGCGTCCTCTCCCATATATTGACAAGTACGATGATCGATTTTAGTAATTGAATACCATGGCTTCTAACTGCCTCTGTAATCAATTGATCATGACCAGTGAACTAGTGAACAGCGTTGTTGAGTCGATTTTAAATCAAATTCTTCAATAAAAAGCATCTAGCATCTTATATTTCCTTATGCATATGCAATAAAAACAGTGTATGAAAATAATAGAGAAAAAAATGAGTTTTTAAATCCACCACAGTGCCCGATTCGGAAATTTATAACCCCAAGAAAGATTAAAGTACTTTGAAATTGATTTTAGTAAAATGAAACAAAAATTATTATAACAGGAATATAATTACATAAAAAAACTCACTTTTATGTTTAAAAACCAACCATATAATAATGTAAACATTTAAAGATAAATACATTCTCTTGATAGGTAGAGTAGAGATAATATCAGTTCCCAGTGGATATAAAAATATAGAATTAAGAGTAGCAGGATATGGTCTAAAGAGTAAAAATGCCAAAATTAAGACTCTGTTTATGAGACACAAAACCTTAAAAAAATTCTAATAGAGCTTGAGGTTTTATGTGTTCTTTATAAATGTATTTTTAATTATTCTCTGTAGAAATACATAATTAATTTTTAGTTCAAATCTTTTTTTCTGTTTAATTTAAGCCATATATAATTTTTGAGATCTCTTAATACATATTTATGTTTAGATACCATATTTAAAAAAACGTATCTTTAAATACGTGCACATATTTTTGCAACAATACAAATAAAACGCAAAAATAGAGTGAACCTATTTTTTTTTAGTAAAAATTTAATATAGTTTCTTTTTAAAAGATTATAAGACTATATACACTCATGGACAAAAAATAAGCGCACCAAGAAATAATTGCGGGATCGTAACGAAACTTGGCATGAAGGTACATGTCGGCGAGATATGCAAATGATTAGAAATGCAGCGTGATTGCGCATTACATATAGCTGGTAGAGGCATTTAACGTCGTTCTCTGTGGAATATAAAGCAGGTAACCAAAGCTTGTGTTTGATTGTGCTGAATCGTTTACAAAGAAACAGCTGAGTTAGACATGCCATTACGCCGTTTTCGAAGACAATATAAGCAGCTGTCATAGTTTGAGATGGGGAGAATCATCGGCATGATAGAAGCTGGGTGGTCAGCTAGGCGTAGTAGCTCGTCAATTGAGGCCACTCTGATTGTGTTGTGAGGAGGTGTTGGGACCAGTGGATCCGAGAGATGTCATTTACTCGAGAGTCAGGCTCAGGACGCTCTCGACAGACCAGTCATCGAGGAAGATTGTCACATCGTAAGAAATGCACGCGTACAACCAACTGCTTCATCCGCCGCCATCCTGGCACGGGTAGTACCTTCACTAGGGATCCCCTGTGTCTTCTTGAACCATACGAGGTGCTTGGCTGAAGGACGTTTGGGATCCTGCGGTGCCTTATTACGTGTGCTACCCTTGACGCCAAACCTGCAACGTCTCCGTTTGGAGTGGTGCCGCGCACGAGAAACTGGACTGCAGCGGAATGGAACCGAATCCAGATTCAATCTCGGCAACGATGACAATCGTGTTTGTGTGTGGATCCCCGTGGTGAGCGCACTCAATCCTGCCTTTGATTTACAGCGACACACCGCTCCCCACAGCTGGTGTGATGATATGGAGTGCCATTGCCTACAATAAACAGTCACCCCTAGTATTTCTATTTTTTCTCCTTTTTTAGATAACACTAATTTTTTTATGAACTATGTACTAATTAAATTTTTTTAAAAAAATAGGTTCAATATATATACGACAGGTAGCCTGTATAGCTGAATAAAAAAATTGGAAGTATATAAGGCACTAGTTTATTTTTTAAAAAGTGTACCTAAAAGCAAAAAATATGCTTTCAAAATAAGTCAAAAAGCTAAAAGTCGCAACATTTTCAAATATTACACACTTAAATTAATACTTTCCTCTCTGATTATTTTCTATACCTCATAATTATACTTTCACTCATTACCCTCAACATTCGCTTGAATTACAAAAGTAATTTCAAATTTAGTTTTTTTGTTTGGTTATAGCTGAATACGACCATAATTTAATCAAATATATTTTGTGATGTATGTACCATTTTTATAAAAATATTTCTTGAGTATACAAATATTTTACATACATATATAAAGTAATGAACAAAATATATTCAGTTTTTTGGCAAAATAATTGTATTTATCTGAAAAGCCATACAATTTTTGTTTTGTTTTGAAGATTTGAAAATCTCTTTTCCCTTTTTTTATGTAAAACTAATTTTTCAAAAATAAATAAATTAGGCGTTAAAAAAAGAAAAATATTATTGTTCGTTTCTAATTAGAAAACGAATTAATTGTTTACGTACATTTAACACACAAGATGAACTATCTTTTGAAATATAATAATGGAGGCGTGGCTATTTGTTGTTATGATATAATTGTTATGCATTTTTAGATTCTTAAAATATGCACTATTTTTCTAATACTAAAATTGAAAAATCAAAATTTCTAAGGATGTCTATTTTATTCTCAAATAATTTTATTAAAGAGAGTATTAATTTCCAAAAATGCTTTTTGTGTTATTTTTATGATCAGATACAGATGTAATGACCTAATTATCTTTAAGAGTTTGATAAATAAAGTTCTTTAAATGTTATATAAACGATATTTTATTTACACGATGCAATCTTTAATGCATACTTTATTAAATATAGTAAATTTTAAAGTTAGGGAAATATATATAGTAAATATGAAAAAATACGCAAACGCGCGCGTGATGAGAAAATAATTTTTTTCCCTTTTGAGAAAATTGTGTCAAATATCATTATTAAAAATAGCATATTGAACAAATAGTTGTTTTTGTATTTGGTCTTACAACATATTTTAAACAGATGATTTCTACCTAACAATGGAAAATGTTTTAAACTACGTTTTGTTTTAAACGCTCCTATGTATATAAGCTTTCCAATAAAAAAACATAGATGAAAGAGTTAATAATTATAACTGAAATGCTCATTTTCGTAACAATAGCAACTATATCAGAGCTATATCTTACCCAAAAATAATCAGAAATTACATAATTAGCTTTTGGGTAGTAACTATAAAGAAAATTTTGGAAGTGACATCCTTTGTTTTCCAGCAAGAAAACTAATATGCGTCTGCTTTGTTCTGTAATAAAAGAAATATATGAAAAATATCTAAGTAAGAGTAAGAAAGTATTATATATATATATAATTGTTTCCTAAACGAAAATATTTTATCGATTAAATAGAGTCTCGAAAGCATACACTGTGCTCCAGTCACGTGACTTGTAAAGAAGAAACAACGTTCTTCAGTTCTCTCTTATATAGAACACACAAGCAGTGTAAACAAACATTAATAATTCCTACGAGTAGAATTCCTAGAATACGAAACAGATGGGGACTAAGAAGAATAATGAAGCCATGGGCATAGCTACCCTCGTATCAGCCTTATTAATGATACGGGGCCCCCAACTACAAGGGTCCAACATGTACAATCAAAAAATCGTGAAATAGTAAGGGGGACCTTAAAAGGGCCCCCAAGGAATTTTTGATACAGGGCTCAATCAGGACTAGCTATACCAGTGAAAGAAGTAGTGATATTTCAAAGTATATTATTTATTTCATCACATACAGTTTTGGTACTTTGTTATACTTCGAACAGATTTAGAAGCACACAACACATGCTTTCCGGGTATTACTTTTTGGTTCATAAAAGTAACAAGAAGATTATTATTAAAATAATAAATTTTTTCCATAACACGAGTTAACATAAAATACTTCAAAAATGTATTTACATTTAAGAGATTCCTTCATCAACAGGATTACACACACACAAATTACAAATGAAACAAAGAGATTAATAAGGGAAAAAAAGTGTATGCGGACAAACAAGTGGATAATCAAGAAATATCTCTGCAGGTAAGTAGGATTTTAATTGAACCGCAGATTGTGCTTCCGCAAGTAAATCATTGCATCGCATTTTTTATTGATATTTGTTCACCAACTTCTTGAAGAGCTTTTTTTAAAAATTACAGAATGGTATTGACGGGACATTTCCATTATTGGTTAACAGTAATATGAAAAAACGTATATTGCGAGAAATCTAATCAATGGTGAAAATGTGGGTAAGAATAAAGACTTTATCGGGGCACTAACATATTTAGATATATAAAGAAAAGAGAGGAAGTCATGTTGAGTGTAAAATGTTGATAATCCATATTTTTTGTGAGTATTGATCATTTTTCATTTTATTTTACGATTCAAACGTAAACCAGAAATTTAAAGATGTTTAGTTGTAAATGGAAATGCACATCTTTATTATTTAATAACTAATACAAACTCAGTTTGGTTTTTCCGCTGTTTTATTAAAAGAATAGTTTTAATTGTTGTTCTGGACTAAGTTGCCGATTTAACGAGATTTTCGGAATTTAAACAATATTCTTTATGATTTTGAACAAATTAAAAGGAATTTAGTACATTACCCAGACGATAAATTCAACGAGTATATAATAATACTCATTCCAAGAAGAGTAAATTTCATTGGGATAGCATTGCATTGATTTCTGAATGCCATGGGATATGCTTACGCGTCTGTCTACACATATTACATTAGTTGTGTAATGAAAAAAATTAAATGATTTCAAATAACACGTTTACGGCTAACGTAAAAGACAGCCTAATACTATATGAATATATAATACTATATGTCCATGACTATATGAAATATTTATAATCTATGCATCAACTTGCCTACTTTGAACGATACCAACACAATTTTATTTTTTTAGTGCACTGCAGTTTTCCAGTAATTAAATGTATATATTCTTAATGTTTCTTTTTGCTGCTTTCCATCTGCTTAGCACGATAAACATTTCACATATAATGGTAAATTAAGTAATTAAATAATTCCCGGAATTTTTTCAAGGCTTTTACAGTAATGCAATTTCTTATATAAGTATTAAAAATGTTTCAATACTTAAATACTGTCGAAATCATTCAGAATTCATTTACTTGTCATACATTGTTTACTTCTTTAATGAATCATCAAGCATTCTTTATCGAAACAAGAAACAAAACTAATAGCTTCATGCTAATATCTGACGGCACACAGACAGAAAATAAAAGAGAGGAAATAAAAGACCGCTTGCTTCGACGATTTCCACGAGAATTTCTGAAATATATATTTCTGCAATTACTTCTTTGAAAAAGGTTTCTTTTTTTAAAAGAAAAAGAAAGAAAGATTAGTTAAAGCTGCACATTCTCTTATTTTGTCATTTATTTTTGTAGTTATTTTTCTTGAAGTAAAAATAAATTGTTTGTTTTTTTTTTATTTTAACGATACAGATGACAAACCAATTAGATAAAGGTATTTTATTAATTGATCCGTTAGTTATTTCTTTCATTCTTCATTTATAGTGTTTTTATTAGTCCCTTAAGCTCTCCTTATAGGACGAGATAGTACTTAAGCAATCATAAAGGATATTAACGTTTAAATTTATTGTTATAGAAACAACGTGGTGTTAACTACTCATAAGTGTGGAGAAATGTATATATAGATATGAAAAACATGTAAGTAAGCATTTTTAATTATTTTATTTATTGCACCTTAATTTTCAAAGGTATTTAATTGAGAAAATGCCCATTAAGTGTATAATTGTTTGTTTTTCTTTTGTCACATATGTTATTAAGTTTTGTAAATAAAAAAAAATGTGTACTATTTAAATTATATTTTTCCATTTTTTAAATTTTCTTTTTTTTTGCTATGATATATTTCGTTGATGGATGAACTATATACTAATATATTTTACTAGTCCCAAAACAACAAATTTACATCTTAAAATATTTTTTTGTAATATTTATAGCTTTTTTTAAGCATTACATTTCTTAGATGTGTGTTTTGTATTTGATTCTGGATTTCCTTTTTTATTGAGGGTTTAATTTTATTTAAAATAACTTTCGATTTTTATCATTATTTTTATCTTCGTTGTTTCAAATAAAACACCTCTATTTAAAAATTCTGTGTATTATTCTTAAAGCGAAATAATGAGATATTTAGCCTTCAAACTTCATTGAAACAAATATCAATATCCACTTTTAAGAAATTCGCCTATACCTTTAAAAATAATAAAAACTTTAAGAAAAATCCATTATCTGTTTTTAGTCTTATTTGGCTAAAATGTAAGACTTAAGTTATTTGCGAAAACAATTTTTAGCTTTTCATTAGTTATATTGAAAAACACGGTACTCACACACATTTAACTTGTTCTTTGAGACTTTTGGTAAAATTTTGAAAATTTTGCCATCCGGAGCATATCTAAAATTGGACACATAAAAAAGTTTCTAAAGAATAGTCAAATGAACACAAACTTTCATATCCAACGCTTACATCATTCTTCTAGGTAAACTTCCAGAAAAATTTGATGAATATTTCTTTAACTAGGTTATTTTGATTTGCTGCTCAATCAAAGGAGCCAATAAATCAATATTAAACAAGTAATGCCAGAAATCATTTTAAGTCAATTCCTACTTAGATCAACACAGGAAAATTTTATTTTAACTACATTTTATTAAATAGTTACAATTAATTTAAGTATGTATATACATATGACAAAATCATAACATTAAGTGGCAATTAATTTTTATTAATTATCATTAAAGTATCGAATTGTCATCCAAAACCACCATGTCTATTAAATTTCAGCTCAACTGAATGTTTTAAAACGTGAGAAAAAAATCTTTTAAAGTTTGTTACACAAGTCGCCAAAAGGGTAACAAGTCACCAAAAATGATGCCAACGTGGTTGTATTTGTAATTTTTTAAATAATTAGTTTTAATCAATTAAAGTTTATAAATTATAATTATATTATTATATTGTCATCCAAAATAATCATGCATATAAAAGTTCAGCTCAATTGAGCGCTTTAAAATGTATTTTATTAGCGACTGAAAACTCCACCATGATAAATAAATAAATAAATATGTAGAGATTGTGAACTAATAGTAGGAATTGAAAATCAATGCGTCTATTGGTGATGAGTCTCATAATTTTAAACCACTGTCAATTGACGAGGATACCACTCCACTTAGGGCTGGCACTTCATCTGTAATCCTCCAAACGTACACCGATTTTATTCAAAGTCAAGAGAGAAATTTAATGAAAATCAAGTCCTGTTACACGATGGATCATTTGTGACGTCCTGTTTCAAACGACGATTTAACTGCAACAGCTTCAACTAAAATATCGCTTTATTTACATCAACGAATCTTTGTTTCCTTTTAAACCATGGATAAAATTATTTAAAAGTATCAACATCAGATTAAAGTAAAGTAAATCTCTTATATTGCTGGCTATGTTTAAGAACAAGCTTAATACCTACTATACACGAAATTATTTAGATGCAGTTAGTGTACATGCATTCATTTTCCCATTTCAACAATTTAATTCATTAAAATTATATTTAAAATGTATTGTATGTAGTAAGTAAAAGTGTTTATATGTATATATAAAGATTAAATGCATTTAATTTATTGAATTTGACTCCATACAGGTACTTTTATTTGAGCACAGATTTGACTAAACCCCTTAAATCTACAAACTATATAATTTGCGTTTCAACTTAATTGAAATTTGCAACAAGATGAGATAATTTTAATTACAAATAAACAACGAGAAATATGATTTAATTAGCAGTATTATGCTTGAGAGTTGTAAGCCATTCATAGCATTTCTCTGCGTATTATTCCTACACGAGAACTTTTTTTAGGTATTATACGCAGCGCATATAGACTCTAATATTCCAAAATATTTTGTAAAATTACCAAAATTCATAAATTTGTCAAAACAATCCTCTTTGTTTTGTAAAAATAAAAAAAATGTATATAAATTTTATATTTCATTTAGAAGATCTGCAATGTTCTTTCATTTACTATACTTACTTATTCTTCAGATGTAATCAAAACAACACAAAATTAAAAGCAAAAATACAAGTAAAACATTATGGTACCTTATTCAATACATGCATTAAGATATAACCATCCGCCAATAAATACACCAAGAGGACAATACAAATAACAGCTTACAGCTAGAATAAAAGGAATTAATATTATAATAAATTAACATTATGTCTAAAAATGATGACTTCTATTTTGTTTTTAGGTCTGAACTTATTGCAAAAACAGTAAAGGGCATAATAGTGCTCTACAAAACTTGACTTCAGGAACATTTGGATTTTAATAGTTAATATAGGTTGTGCACACCACGTTTATCATCAGACGAATCTGAACGACAAGATAAGCCTGAATATTTTAGATCACACTTTGTAGATTTTCAATGGGTCCTCTCCCAAGTAGGTGTGAATGGTAATGAAATGGCTGTCACCTTGCCAAAAACTTCTTTACTTCACAATATGCATTAAGACATCATATCCTATAAAAAAAATTCAATTAAAATGATGGAATGAGGTCAATTCATGTGTCGTCATGATCACGTGATGAGGATGGCACGTGAATATATTTTGGTTTGTTTCCCGCTTAAGTCTAACCTAACATTTCTTTTGTTTATTATTTTACTTTTGCACTTTTACATTATACCCACAAAAATTTCGTTTTTTACTATATATGGTTACTCGATTACAGTAAAAGATAATATGATTGTGTATAGGAAAAAAATATTTTTTTTAATATCCCAGTAAAAAAAAATTCAAGTGTTTAGTAAACATGGATAAGATGATGAAGTGTAAAGATTCCAAACCATCTCCTCACTTATTATGCTCTGACCACTTTGAATAAGCTTATTTTCATAATACCAAACATTTAGAAATCATCGCCAGGTCCATTCCTACTATTTTTGTGTTCACAAAAGAATCTTCGGCTAAATGGAATTTGGAAAGATGTCTACAGCAGTGTTTCTCAAACTTTCAATACTGGCGACCCAATTTTCAATCATAATTTTTCTTGCGCCCCCCCCGTACAACAATAATGTATTGAATTCGAAAATACGATACTTTGACAAATATGCATTTACTATGCAATTCGCTATGTATTTACTGCAATAAAAATGCACTTTGACGCTAAAGCTACAATGCGATCTCAATTATAAACTGTATAAGTATTAAATTTCGTATATGTTACTTTTAAGTAATACATATTTTAAGAAAATTACTTAAAATATATATTACTTACTTATTATGTTATTTTTCTTTCTCCAATTTTTAAATTGGAGCAGATCGCAAAATGATATATTTAATTAAGATTTATTTCCTTCAGCATCCATTTCTCAAAGTACATATATCATTAGAAAAATAGTCTAGTCTATGTTGCTCTCTATCATATCCATCACATCTGGCATTAT
The DNA here is from genome assembly GCA_019973935.1 of Trichonephila clavipes. Lineage (NCBI taxonomy): Eukaryota > Metazoa > Arthropoda > Arachnida > Araneae > Nephilidae > Trichonephila > Trichonephila clavipes. The sequence goes on along the minus strand of BMAU01003404.1, from coordinate 25,975 downwards.
CGGGTACGTTTGCGTGAGTCTGGACAACCTATCAGACGTCTGCGCAAAACATGTAAAAATACTTCTCCTCGTACAATTCCAGTCAGTTTTGGTCGACTCGATACTTCTATAGCTACCGAATCTAGCTTGAATGTACATTTTTTAATTTGCACGTTAATTGTAATTCACGGTAATTAAGTATTTACGGCAGTAGGTGAAAACAAAATCATACATATATTTTTAAGTAGTAAGCAAACATTCGACGATACTAAAGGATTAACAAATACACAGACGAGCATGGTTCCGAAAATTAAATCAAGGAAATATTCTCAAAAATACTTAAATTTTGGATTTACCACTACTGAAGTAAATGATTGGGGAAAATGCCCCAGCTCGTTATGTGTTAAAACTTGCATATCCGAAGAACAACACGTGAAAGTTGTGTTTAAAACCATGTAAAATCATTTAGCCATGTTGGCAAAGAATTTTAAAAAGTATTTTCTTGATGAGGACAACTTGGTAGCAAGTTACGAGTGGATTAGGGATATGTTTCAAGATACTCCAGAAGGGCTCTCAACTTCCGAAGAAGAAATCTTCATAGATTTCTCATTCAGTGAAAAATTAAAAGGCAATTTGGTAATATATCCCTCTTTGAATTTTGGATAGAGGTGGATGATGAATTTTCTGCACTGAAAATAAAAGCACTTCGTGTACTATTACCATTTTCAACATCCTATCTCTGTTAAATCGGATTTTCTGCGGTGGCCGCTTTGAAAACAAAATATAGATCTCAGGTAAATATAGAAAAATAACTCAGAGTGTCAATTTGTGACATTAAACCTTCCTTTGAAAAACTTTGCTCTACAAGACAAGCCCATGGAAGTCACTAATAATTATTAAGCTTGTTCTTATTTTAGTATTAAGAAATTATTTGTAAAATAAATATTTCAGTACTGAAACATTAAACGTATACTGGCTGAAACACCGGCTCTTCGCACGAGTTCATTTTCAAAAAAAAACACATATTATTCTTGATATAATAGCTGAACTGTAAGGAGAGTAAAACTGCGTGCACGACATTGTATTCAAAAATGTAAATTTTTTTTTATAGATAAATGCTATAATCGAAAATAACTGTTTAAAACAACTGTAATTTTAAACCTCACAGAATTAGCATTTAGAATTAATGTTAAATAATGAAAAAAAAGAATATAAAATTCCGATGAATAATAATTGTGTTACTTTTTAATATTTAAAGCAGAAGTATTCAAAATGTTTTAACCCGGGAGCAAGCGTGCGCGAACACTCGATGCTAACGCTAATGCACTCAGTTATGCATTTTCTTGATGAGGACAACTTGGTGTCATTTATGGGGATTAGGGATATGTTTCAAGATACTCCAGAAGGGCTCGACCCCCAGCTGTGAAGAAATCTCTTCACAGAGGATTTATTCAGTAGAAAATTGGAAGCGGCAATTGCCTGGCTGGTAATATATCCTCTTGAAACTAATTTACATGGAATAATAACTGTGATGAATTGTTTATCTTAGAATTTTTCTCAGGGTCCGGGCCTCGGCACTGAACAAGTAATATTTTATGTTAAAACGTGTATACTATTACCATTTTCAAAATGTTTTTTCTCTTTAATTTGGTTTTGGGCAAAGATAGCTATTTCATTTGTGCCGATCAAAACATAGATCTGAAGCTGTAACATATGGGAAGTGAAAGTATTTTGTTTTACCAGTTATTTTTTTAAATCTTTAAATTTTCGATATGCTCAAGTGTCCCCGTTAGTTACTAAACCTTCACACTTTGAAAAACTGGTCTACAGAAATGTTTTTGCTCTACAAGACAAGCCCATGGAAGTCATTTTAAATTAAATTATATAATCTTGTTCTTAAATTAAATTATATTACATAAAAAGATAAAATATATTTGTAAAATAAACAGTTTTAATTTTCTTAGAGTAAAGCGGAGATATTTATGCATTAAATTATCTAGAATAAAACACAAGAACCTTGATATACTGGTTATAAATTAAAAAGAGTAACACACGGCTCGCACGAGTTATGCGGTTTTTTTATGGCAAGAAAAAAAACACATATTATTCTTGATATAATAGCTGAAAACTGAATAAGAATAAAACTGCGTGCACGACTATTACGCAATCAAAAAAAAGAATTTCTCCTATATATGCAAATTTATACCCTCGAAAATAATGTTTCTGATTTGTTCTTAAAACAAAAAGACAAAAACAAAAAATATCCCGCTAAAATTGCGTTTTTTATGCTGCATTTTGCATTGCATTTTGTGTTTTTATGAAACTAATTAAAAGCTTGCATATTAGAAACATTAGAAAACAAAACTTTGTGAAAAAGGTTACTACCGAAAACCGGAAGATAAATTTACTCAAGTGAATTGTAAGTTTTTTTTATTTTTTTAGTGCGTAATTGTACATTAAGTTTTTTAATAGTCCTTTAAAGAAAAATGTGTGACAATATTAAAAAACAAAATGTTTTAACCCGAAACCAAAATTAAAATTATCGATGCTTGAAGTAGCCAGAAGAAAGATCAACAAGGTAGGTAAACGTTTCAGTCACCCGAATCTATAAGAGCAATAAAAAAATGAAGCGGCAATAAGAAAATCAGCTGTGATAACAAAATTTGAGTTCTGTAAATTCTCGATCATATTCAAGAGACACTTTAATAGAAAACTGAAAAGGCTCTCGTAATTTGATTGAAGATTTAACCCAAAAGAATTCTTTAGATGGACATTTAATCAAGATGATCCAATTAAAAGAATCAGAGCCATCCAATCTTCACGTGAAAGTAATCCACAATTCTCTGCCAGCACAGGGGAACTGGTTTTAAAAAGACATTCTTTTCATAATCTAAAAATAAAAGGTGAGGTGGCTTCAGAGATGAAGAAGCTGCTAGAAAATATCCTGAAAAGTTAGCTAAATTATTAAAGATGGAGAATATTGCGCTCATCAAGTCTTCAATGCTGATGAAACAGATTGTTTTGAACCAACCCGTACTTACATTGCAAAGTCCGAAAACTGCCAGTTTGAAGGTCAAAAGATCAGTTAATTGCTGTGCAGCAATGCATCATTGCGATCGAATGTTAAAACCGCTGCTTGTAAATCGATCTTTAAAACCACGCATTAAAAGTAAGATATACACTGCCCGTACATTGATGGCTTCAAGAAGTTGCCCAACAACGGCTATTTTCACTGAATGGTTCAATAAATGCTTCAAAGTTGAAAATTATACTGAATGAGATGGGTCTCGAATTTAAGATCTTATTAATTCTTGACAATGCGCCAGGTCATCCAATCTTAGAACATCTATAAAGGTAGCTTTTTTCTCCAAACACAACGAGCCTAATAACCCATTAGATCAGGGAATTATTTCAACATTTAAAAATATTAAAAAATTCACTTTCCAATTCATTTTCTTCGGTAAATTAAACAAAACAGTTTGAAGCTTGGAAACAATTTAAATATCTTGAACTGTTAAATCATGTTGCATTAGCAATTGCCGAAATAAAATCACAAACTTTAAATGCATGTTGGAAAGCTGCTTCGCCTTGCGTATCAAAAAGGAAACGAATCAAATAGAGAATAAACATCAAAATTATATCAATTGCCGTTGCTAGGTGGGGAATGTTTTGATGATTTTGGAAGCATGATATAGAAGAATTGTTTGTGGACGAAGCCCTAAATGATGATGATATTTTGAAAGTATGGTAGATATTACTAAAGATTTGGAAACAGTAGATAGCGAACCGGAAGAAGATGTTACCCACTGGACGAAAATTACTGGAAGGCCTTCAACTTTCCGGGTAAATTGGCAAAATTTTTTTATTCAAATGATAATGATGTAGAACGCGCCCCAACGTGATTGAAATTTTGTATGTCTGGCTACAGAGTCTGCAGAAATGTGCCATCACAGAGTTTGATTACTGATTTTCAAATTAAAAAAAAAATCACTGAATCCTTTAGAAGCATTACCATGTAGATCTGATGACGTAATTTTATCTTCATTTTACCAATCCACAAACGGGTTACATTATCAGACAGCGAATAATAAAAAGATTCTAAAATTTTAAATAAGTTTTGTTTTTTGTTACATATTAAGTTTTTAATTTTGTTTTAACATACATATGTGTTATTTATTAAAAATAATATGTAAAAAAAATAAATTTATTATTAAATTATCTAGAATAAAAAAACTTTTAAGAACCTGATATGTAACTCTACATGCTATAAATTAAAAGAGGGCGTTAATAGTATATATATATATATATATATATATATATATATACATAATGTACTTTAATAATGTACTATATATATATACTTTAATGTACAAATAATTTTACATTTTTTATGGGGAAAAATTCGAAAAGCATTCACTACAGTAATGGAAAATTTCTTAATTTGTTACATGTTCATTAATGCTTATACTTGATGAGAGAGAGAGGAGAGAGAGAGAGATGAATCAGATACCACTTTTCAAACATTAGAAATGGAAAATACCATTTCCTTTTGTAAAATATAGAAGTAAAAAATTATGCAACATTTTTGAAGTCTTTATTTGCAGCAGCATTTTTAGTAAAAATATATTATTTACTGAGAATCAAATTCTGAATGTGGTTAAAAATTAAGGCATTAAAATTTTTAATTAATTTTTGTGTATATAGAAAATAAATTTGTGTGTATATATTGAATATAAAGTCATGTTCTCTCTCATACATGGTTAAAATAAAAAGTCATTTTTTAATCAATAATTATTTTACACAAAAGATAAAAATTATAAAATATTTGTGTGGTGTATCTATTATGTAATATAGGGATTTCTTAACACATCATCTGTTTTCAGAATTTGAATGGTATAAATTTGTCAGACAGATGTACTTTTTTTTTACTATGGATAACATACCATACTCTGGATTTTAATTTTTACATAAATACTAAAATCTAAAAAGGTTCATCTGTATTGATATTATCCTGTTTATAAATTTAGGAGCTGAATAAATTTGTTGTATTGAGTTAATTATAAATATTGACCCAAAGTGTACTTATATCAGTTCTATGATATTTATCAGTAATTAATATCATGAAACCAAATATGATTTTACATATAGACATTTTTATTGTAGGATATTTACTTTCTAGAAGCAATAGAAATATTCGAAATTTTAATATAACCTTTTCAATTCTCTATTTATCCTTAAGGTATCCGACTACGTTCAAAACCGTGATTTTACAAAAGGTATAAATGGATAATACTTATGATATTTAGTGCCAGATTATAAAATGTATATAAAATCGTTTTAAGCACATTATTACAAATAAAAATTTTTTAAGTACAATATTTTGACAAAAAAGAAACATAGAAGGACTAATTTTTCAAAATATTCTACTTATGTGAAAAATGCTTCTATTATAATAATATTTTTCTATTATAATAATTCTGGTTGAGCCTCTGTACAGAGGTTCTAAGCTATATACAATAGCTTAGACCTCTGTACAGAGGCTCAACCAGAATTTTTAAAATTTGTATCTTAGAAAGTGGGTTTATCCATATTTTATGATAACAGAGGGGAGAAATTTGAAGAAAAAAACGCCGATAGAGATATTTCAATTGGTTGCAACTCTGAAAATAAAGTGAATTTTTTTCAAAAATTCTAGTTCAGCCTCTGAACAGACGTTTGAGCATGCAAGATATTATTCTAATAGATGCATTTTTCCCAAATGGAGAACATTTGGAAAATAGATTATTCTAAGTTAATTTTTCGCCAAAATATTATATTTTAAAAGTAAATGTTTTTTTGTCAAAATGTCCTTAAAACAATTTTATAAATGTATTCTAATCTGAGTGACACTAAATATCATGAAAATGATCCATTTATGCGCTTTTTTAAAATCCCTGTTCCGAACGTAGTCGGATATCTTAAATGAATAACTTAACAAATCACTGTTTGCAATAATCTATATTCATGCGAAATTGAGTAAAGTAAAAAAAAGGTAATTTCAGAAATTTTTTTCAAAATTATTTTTAATGAGTTAATTGTCCAAAATCACTGATACTTTTGTGGGACGTATGTTGAAAAGGCAAATCTGGAGCACCTGTACAGCATAATATCGACTAATTTCTTCAAATAAAAAAACCGCCAAATGCTGAGATATAAAGCTAACAGTGGAAACTGTTCCTGATCATGTTTGAACACTGTAATTATATTTATATATTTTTTTCTAAAAATTCGTGATTTCTTTTTGCTTGGCGAAATTATTTGGCTTTGTAAAAAAATCAAATATTCCCATTAAAACAGAAGATAATGCTTTGTACATTTTAAAGGAATAGCTTGTAAGAAGTTTGTAGTTAGTATAAATTTAAAAAAAAAGGAAATCTTTTATCAATTTTATTTTGATGTAGTTATAAGTATAAGCAATGTGTACTGATTTATTAATAAAAATTAATGTAAGGAAAATTAAGGTAGTTTAAAAATAAATATATAAATGTAATAAACTTTAGTATTTACTATGTAATTTTACAGTTATGATAAACAAATGTTATACAAAGGTTTATTGTACTTTTAGGACATGAAAGAAAGTGTTTCGAGATATTTTACAAAGAATAGTTACATTGCACATTGCCATTTTATACGTGTATATATTTGTTTCTCTTATTCAAAACTTCTTTCTATAAGTTGCATGATTTAAGTATTCTAATTTGTTTTATGTAAATTCAGAAAGTTGGTTGCTTAGATTTAAGATTTAAACTTTAAAATTCTGAGGATATTTAATTTAATCTGGATCCATACCATATAAAATTTCTCAAAAACACTTGAAGATTTAATTAATTTTATAGGACAAATAACAGAATTACTTGTTTATTCGCTATTAATTGCCTGTGGTGGTGTTTAAAAATTTAAGTTTTTATGTCATAAACCTAATGAGATTAATAAAGTGAGAGAAAATTTCAGAAATTCTGCATAATTTGACCTTTTTAACCTGTGATTTAGGAGAGGATTTACTTTTAATTTTTTTTTACTGTATTATTTTTTTTGTTTGGGTTAATGATATTTAATACTTTTTTCTTGTAAATAAATTGAAAAAGCCATTTATAAGGTTTTCAGACAATTTTATTAGTTATTATCAATAAGATAAAAATTGAGATATAATAATTGAACAAGATATTATGCACGTTGAGTATCGGCAGCTAGCTAGATCTTCTATTTGTCCTCCATTTCTCCTTATAGTGTTACATTCATAGTGTCTGATTTATACTGCAGATCATGAACTGCTTTATATACTTATAGTGTATTCATGTATTGTTAAAATTAAGTGTCAATAAATAATGTATATTAAAATGAGTATGAGTATAAAATAAAAGTGTCTGATAAGAATTTTCTGCTTATGTGTATACGAGAAATTTTCATGAAAACAATTTAATTTGTTCTACTACAAAAAAATTTCCTTAAGCATTTGTTTCTTAATTTATTCTTAAAAAGTCCAATTCATTTTTTTCTGAATGTTGCAGATAGACAATTCTAAAAAAAAATTCGAACTTTTTGAAGTATAATAATTACAAAGGAAGTCAAACTATATAACATCAAATGTTTGTTTATAATTAGATTATTTCAAATTTCCCAAACCTTCAAATGCGTTAAAACAATTTCATTTCCATCACTGAAGAATTCTAATTATTAATCAAAAGCTTTCATATAACCAACTATTATTTCCTTACTCTCTTCTCTCAAAAGTATAAATCTCTTGTTAAACACTAGAATTAGGTATGAAATTTTTTTAAATAAACAAAAATATCCACGTTACTGACAAATCTAATCATAAATTCATTTCTAAAATTAAATTTACTTGCATTTTATTTTCTGAATGTTCCATACTCTTCTATGAGAAATTATAGAATAATATTTCTAAAAACATTAAACATTTGTAGCTGGTAATTACTAAGGGAATCAGAGAATGAAAGGTATTAACATTTCAAAATGGGACCATTTCATATCTACATGTGTTTTTTATAAATTACATTTAATGAATTTATGGAGTGAGAGAGAGAGAGACAGAGAGAGAGAGAGATACACTATCTACCAATAAGTAACTGGACACCTATGAGACGTTTTTCAAATTCAATGGTCTCAGTTCTATACTGCAAAATCATTCTTGCGCGTAAAAACATAATAAACTACCTAATAACTAAGGACTAATTATAAGGATGCTGAAAAATAAACTAGAACTATTAATAAATATATAAACAAACACTGCAAGTAACCGCCGACTTTGCACACTAACACCAAATGACAAATTTACTAAACTAAAGCAAAAATTATGCTAAAAATTACTATAAAAATACTTCATACCTAATTATTAAACAAGGATAATGCAAAAAATATAATTAAAAATAAAGTTTCAGAAAATAAGCTTTACACACAAATTTAAACAGATCAAGTATACGAAGTTTATACAATAATGCAAAACGCGGGGAAATGTTAGTATTTCCGTCACGTGATTTCGACTTGGCGCTTCTTAGTCGTGAATCGACCTCATTAGATGCACTTTTGAGTTTCACCTATTCTACTTATATATTTTTTAAAAAGACCACATTTGTCTCACCAATTCAATATACGTAGGAAACAGTAGACGCTGCTCTCACGCTTTTGAAAAGCCAGACTAAAAAGTTCTTACCTTTTTCACGTGCGTGAGTGAATTTTAACGTCGCACTGTTTAGCTATTCGAGGGCATTTGGTGACGGACCCGACAAAGACGAGACCTGAACTGGCACCCTCCTCTCCTAATTACAACACCACACCAACGGGAGGATATTTGAGCTCTAGGCAGATTTAACGTGCATCGTGCTCGTGCCCCTGCACGGCGGATCTTCAGAGGAACTAGACTAAAACACATAACACGCCGGCCACACGTCTGTGGAGACCACTAGACCATTCTACCTATCCACAACGAGTGTCATTGGTACAAAGCAGATCAGGACTTAATTTACTCATTTATTTATAATTTCATTAACTCATTATTTGGGTGAATTTACCTGTTCGTGAGATTTTACAAAACCATATTTTATTTCTGGATTTCTTAAATTTTTCCCTTTAAATTGGGAAACTCTTTAAATTAAAGGAACAGTCAATATAACTCCATTTTCCTAAAAATTTAGGGGAATTTTCTGTAAATATTCAACTCTTAAAGTAAATAAGTGAACGATATCTGGTTTGTAATTCTTCTTAATTTAATTTAATTTCACAGAAAGTGAAGATTTAGGCTCTATATTTATTTAATATGTATTCAGTTATTACACATTTGTCAGAAAATGTCATTGCGCTGATGGAAAATCTGTCGTAAAAGGAGCAATGTGTTTTCTTTTATCTAAAATACAGTCAATGAAATAATTGGGTTTCCTCTGGTGCAAGAAACAAGGAAGCAACAAAATCCTGTCTAATGTTTTTTTTTAATATTCTTTCACAGCATCAAAAACTATTGTTTGCATTCGCACAGAGAAGAGGAAAAAGTAAAAAGCTTTCACTTTGTTTGAAAGTAATATTTCATAAAGTAGAAAAAATTTCGAGATTCTTCTGGTTTTACGTATTTAAATGCAACAAGGAAAAATTGATAACATTTGCTTTCCCTTTTTCTCTTTCGCTCTCCTTATATATATATTTTCATACTTATCTTAGTACGTATAGTTTTTACAGCAAATGTACAATGTATTTCAGCTTTAAGATTAATGTTTATAATTCAATATGATGTATAATTGGATCAAAAAGAAGAAATTTAAACAGTAATAATTAAATCTCCTCTTTCTTGTGATTCTAAGAGTAAGTTATACCAATTGCTATAAATCTAAATAATTTAAAATTGTAAAATAAGTTTAAAAATGTTGTAAACAAGTAGAAGAAATATTTGAGAATAAAGAACTGTAATCTTGAATCATCCATTTTTCTGTTAATATTTAAAAGTGATAAACAGAGGGATAATATATGGAGATACCATCAATATATAGATTAAGGAGTGAGAAAAAAAGTAATAGACACACACGTGCATCAAAGTAACAATGAATTTTATAATCATTAAGATCATGATGTGACAAGAAGTTTTGATGCACTGGTACAGAATTACTTCATTTGATCAGTTCTTCGTCATTTCTATCTCTTCTCATTATGGATAGTTAAAATAATACGTCAGCATTAGTTACTTAAGTATCTTATCGCAGAGCCATTTAAATAGAAAAAAGATAACAAACTCATGATGATGAGTGAGTGAATATTAACGTCGCACTGCTCAGTTACACGAGGATTTGGTGGCAAACCACGTAATTTTGAACCATGGTCAAATGATGTGGACGACACCCTGAGCTGGCATCCCTCCCAACTACCACACCACACCAACGGGAGGATGTTTCAGTTCTAGACAGATTTAGCGTGCATCTCTGCCCAACACGGTGGGTCTTTAGTGGTAGAGAACTAATTAATAGTGCAAAAGACTGTAACATTACATGACTGTAACCGAACTCCTAATGCCACCTGGCGTGTAGTTTGGTTATAAACATGTTTATTCAGCCCTCAGTCTTGTTGTTGTACATGTGTGTGCGTTTTGTGTAACATACCTTTTATGTAGTTATTCTGATTCGTGTGATGTATTGTGTCCGATAAAAGGGATTCTTAACCTACCTGGATAGTATCTTCATTCACCTACTCCAAACTGCATTATACTCCCACACACAAGACGTTAAAAGATTGAATTTTTTAACCAAATATAATATATTGCATTCTAGGGTGTATTTTCTCACTACACAATTCAAGTTTCTTTAAAATTTAATGAAATATGGTCTAATTAGTTTTTTTTACTTACTTACTCTCAAATATGAGCAGTATACTCGTAGTTTGATATACAGTATTAGGGAAACACACAATTTAGAGTTGTAGTCTACATTTTACTTTGAGTAAATAATTAATAGGTAAATTATTTTACATTTTATTCAAGAACAATCTTTTCAAAAGTTTCTTCTAACTGCACTTATATTCGAGTTTTTTTTTTTCAGATATTTGTCGGTTTTTTTTGAATGAAGCAGTATTTTGATGGACGTTTCTGCGTATGGAAGCACCGTGAAAAAATGCTTGCTTCCCTGCTTTTGCTTTTGGCATATTTATACGAATCCTATGCTTGGTGTGATGGTATGGAAATCCATTAGGTGTGACATACAAAAGCTGCTTGTTTGTTCACATCATCGGTAATTTCAACAGCCTTTTTCGTATCTCAAGGCCGGTTGCTGCACCCTATTTTCAACGCCTCTGAAACGTCAGCTCTCAACAAGATATCGCAAGACTGCGTGATTTCCAGCGTATTTTGACCCATTTCGACGTAAATTGTTTACAAATGCTGCTCTGTCAAGCGTATTATCCAGATTTCTGAATCATTTTTAATATGTGGTCATGATCTCCAATATCTACGAATGATGCAACCTTCCATCTTCAAAAAGCATGCAATGGAATACCCGTATCTGTCATCCAGGCACTTTATACGCGATGCCAAAATAGTTTAGAATCGTTTTAACTGCTAGAGGTGCCAGCTGTGTGTGTTAACTTCGAATTCTGTATACTCCTGAATTGTCAGCACATTTAATTATATTGACTTCTACATGTAAAATATTTAAAGTTTTTGTTGTTTGTTTTCCTTCTTGGGGTTGAAGTTTAAATGACCAACAGTGTAATATTAATTATATCCGATCTGTATGTTGGTTTTCTTATTTATAGAATTTCATTCATCCTATTTATGTATCTTACTTAATATATATATGCATGTATATAAATTCCTATAATCCTTATCATTAACATTTTTTTACTTTTTAAAATTCTGTTAATTTCTATATCCCATCTCACGTATTTCTTTACAAAGTTCTTGATGCTATGAAGAGTTTTATAATGTATGTTCATCTTTTTTATTTTTAAAATTTTCACATATTTGGCTTTACTCCATTTTCTGGTTTTGTATTTACTATTCAAGAATTTTTAATTTAAATATATTTATGGATCGAAAGTCAATGAACATTCAGTACCATAGTTTCAATGCGGCATCTCTAAGATCATTATTAATTTCAGAAAAAACTATGTAATCTTGATTTATTTATCTTCATCATATCATTCTTAAAGGATATGATATGTGGAATAATTTCTACTTTACAAATTTTGAAACCGTAATTTGAAAAAATTCAGAAGAATTTTTATCAATAGATGATAATACATTAATAGCTCAGTACCATGTTGATAAAAGTCATACCGTATATTTCTGTATTTAAATCGGTACATGTATATATAGCCAGGATGAGTTTATTCTTTTAAAAAATTATCCAGATATAAAATCCGTATATAAACTGAACTAAAAAAATTAATTCAAGGTATTTCTTATCTTGAACATGATGTAGAAGGTGTTTCCAAACAGTGGAATATTTTCCAATCAAATTGTTGCAAAGTCAATGCCGATGATGATAGTTTTATTTCTGGTAGACCTGTCTCAAACTAACTCATTTTTTCCCAGTCTTAGCTACTCTGTCTGTGCTAATTATACTTTCTTTGCCATTTTCTGTTATAAAAATGAGTGATTAGCGAAATTTATATACATGTCGTGATCATTAACCTAAACTGAATGCATGATCATTGTATGTGCATTCAGACAACTTAGTGATTGACTGGGAATTCTAAGAATTATATTCGAATATTTAGATTTAGATACCCCCTTTGAATGATTTAAGTGACATTTTTTCTTAGGAATAAAAGTATCATACATATATTCCCTCAAAATATTCAAATAGAGGGACGATTAAACCACCAGTGAACGAACAGTGAAGAGTACTAAAAAAATCGCTTTTCCTAAGTTACGTTTTTCGCGAAATTAGCAGATCTCTATATATATTAGCCAACCCCCACTTACTTAAACTTTCATAAAATTCAAAAACTATCACCTCTGACATGGAAATATACGGTAATTATATAAGCCAAAGAGCTGAATGTTGGGAAAATACCTTTGGAAAAGTAGGTACGGGTCGTAAGCTTCATGAGTAAAGTACAATGTTCCGTAAAATTAATGAAATAATTTAAAATTTTAATCAGAAAAGTTAGAAAATTTCAATCCATCCCGAAAAAGAATTAATAAAAAGGCAAAACCCACATTGACATACACATTGTTTTGCCTACGTATTTAAGAGTAAAAAAAAAAAAGAATTGTAAAAATTTGTAGATTTTAAGAGATGAAACTACTTTCCTTACAGGTTTAGTGAAAACTATTAATATTCTTTATATATATATATGAAATCATCATTTACTAAATTTTATTATTCAGAAAATAGAATAAAGTTAATTCAAATGAACTTTATAACGCATTAAAAATCTCTAATTCAAAATTTAAGTACCTAAAAGTAGATATCTAAATTTAAGTTTTTGAGAAATGATTAATGTGGTCATGAATTTAATCTGGCAATAAGTCTTTAGCATCAATGTTCGGTCTAAGAGTTATCAAACTCTTTTACTTGCTCATAACATTTTTTTATTAGAGTTCCACGTGTTATGCTTTGAGCTAACTTTTACGAAGCTTTTTCCTGCAGTAATACGAGTTATTACGTAAATGAAAAACATCCTCTCATGAAAATGATTTTCCAAAATTTACTCATATATATAATCATCTACTTGAGAACCGAATTTAGCAAGGAGTAAGGAAATATATTTGTCTTCTCAGATAAAAAAGTTGATTTTAATAGTTTATATCTAAATGAACGCTTTAGTTATGATTTTGCTCAAAATTATTTTTCTTTAAATTGTTTTTTCGAGCATATGCATGAAAAAATTCCATTTGAAATAAAAAAAAATACTTCTTCATATTTTTTATTGTGCAAAAATAATGAAAATAAACAATCTTTGTTTTTTGAATTCTTAGAGTCATCAACTATAAGCTTTCCTAATGTGTTTTTCCAGATTTTGTTTCAGTGCATTTGGATTCTTTCCAAATTAATTACAACTCTGTACCAAAGTTTTTGAAAATATATCTATTACTAAAAAGTAAACACTTTTTCTCATATGTAATTTCAAATTATTTGATTAATTCCCATTCTTTGGACAAATATGTGGATCAGAACACGAGGTATTTCTAAAATTTAAAGCATATATTATTTTTCCCACACTACACATGTAAACTTTAAAAAAGAAAAGTGTTTGATCGGAGGGGTGAAAAACTTTTTCAAGATGTTATATTTTATTTACCTTTTTTGAAGTCAAACTTAGAATCAAAGTAAAGTTAGAATAAATTTATTTTTCATAACTTTATTGGTATTTAAAAGAAATAAAAAAATGTTAGAATTTTTAATGTTTATAATTTTTCATGTCCGTATATATTTAGAAGAGACAGCGAAACTATATAGGCATTTAATGTACAAAGAAAAACAGGAGTGAAATGTACAGATAGATTAACACTGAAAATATATCAAAAAACACATAATTTAGTTTAACAAAAAAAACAAATATGTTCCTTTCTGTAAATCGTTCAAATGAAGGTTTATATGAGCGTTGACATATCATACATTTATAGAATTGCTTACACAATATTTTAAAATTTATTATTTAATTTATTTTTGTTTTTAAATTCAAGTGATGGACAATTTATACATTAATATAGATAAAGGCTTATAAGTATCATGAAAATTTGATGTTCTGCTTTTGAAATGATAACAAATTTCTTCCTACAGTTCAAAATAGTTTGAAAAATTATACTTAAGTATAAAAATTAGAAAATAAAAATTCTTTCTCTTTTTTTTTTTTTCGTTTATGATTGCTGTATCGAGAAAATTTACCTTTTACCTAATTTAGAAAAAGATCATCTATAGAAAAACTGTTTTCCGCTCGAAATCGCAATAAATGTTTCAAATAATTGAATTTGCAATTTTGGCGCATTTCAAAAAAATAATTCTTTCTTTATGAGGTATCATAATTCTTTTGTTTCAAATGTGATGTCTGGGATTTGAGAATCATTCAATAAATAAATTTTACACTGTGAATTTGAAACATTTATATTTTCGTGCAAAAAGTGCCAATAACACTTTTGGAAAACTGAACAATATTTAGTAGGATTGGTGTCATCACAAACCACATATTAAACTAATTTTTTTGTAGATAGTCTGATATACATGTGAAATTACATTTCATGTAATACACCGTAATTAGTGAAGGGGAGAATTACTTTTTCAGTCTTTCATGGACTTTTAATTATCAAAAAAGATTTCATCTCTTGCTGTTTGTTGTGTATTTTTAGCAAAACTCTTATTTCACATACATATTATTTATACAAGCCACTGTAAGGAGATCTCTCCTACGCTCCTAGAGATGTGGGGAAAATTAAGGAAGACTAGTCATGTTCAAAATTATTTTGTTTAGTTTACAACACAAGTTCGATTTGTCAAATATTAAAGAGATGCACCCAATTTAAGTAATATGAAAACAATTAACGAGTTACTGAGATATGAGAGAAGACTTTAAATTCCAGCAACACTTACTTCAATTCAAGTTTACTCTCTTCTATCTGTCTTACCTATATTCAGTCTCAGTGACAAATTGTCACCTTAATTATTACAATTATCAAATACTAAGATCTGCGTTACACTTTAAATTTGATTAAGAGAACCAGGATATTATATACTTTAAAAAATCGATTTTTACATTTTCTAGGTCTAAAATAGTGCATACTTTTTGAATCTAAAAATGTGTAATATATATGTTTGTTGATAAATAGCCCTAAAACAGAAAATAAAAATTTAAACAAATAACCTCTTCACTTACTGACTTATTTAATGTATAGTTTTTCTCTTCATTTACGATCTATAAAAACTTTTGACTTTTTCCATTTGAATGAATAATAAATATCTAAACAGGATACATGTGCATACAGTGAACAAAATATCTTTTAGTATGAGTCTAATTTTTTGAAAATTGATTTTATATGTAAAAAAAAAGAAAATTAAGATTTTCATAATTTTAAGATTTTATGATTATTTTTAAGAAATTATGCAATTAATTAGTGAAAAACAGATTCATTATGTTTAATATGTTACTTTATATATATGTGTAAATTTTTTTTGTATATTCAAAGAATATTTTGTAAGAAATGGTACCTATACATGAAAATATGTATTACAAGTTCTCGAAAATTATGTTCATGTTAACTAAAACCAAGGGAAAAAACATAGAAATTTAAAATTGCTTTATTAACTCAAGAAAATGATTAAGGATTGTTATTATTCACATAAAAATAGGCAAGAAAATACTAATCAAGTGTATAATATGTGGAAATATTGTTTTTAGTTTTTTCACTTTTTCTCAAAAGCATATTTTTTGCATTTAGGTACATTTTTAAAAAAAACTATTGCACTATATGATTCCTGATTTTTTGTACTTATATACAGATGGCTATGCATATAGTGAACCCTAATTTTTTTCTATTAAAATAGTGCCTATTTTTTAAAAAATAGTTTTATGCATAAAAAGCAAACTGAAAAATAAAAAAAATTCAAATTTCAAAGTTTCATAATTTTTTTAAAGAAACTATACTAAAATTTTACTAAAAAAATGGTTTCACTGTATTTTATGTATTGTTTTATATATGTGTAAAAATATTTTGCATAAAAGGATACTTTTTAAAAATGGTACCTAAGCATAAGTACATATTATGAGTACTCAAAAATTATCTGTTACTTAAATTAAGTAGGGAAAAAAAACAACTTTTGAACTAAAAAGTTATTTTTATAGTTCTAGAGAATAATTAAATTATCTTTATTCAGAACATAAAAAATCTTGGCTCTATCGCTAATTTTAAAAAGATACATGTCTCATATATAAACTAAGGGGTCCTAATTTTGGCATTTTTCTCTTTGGAGCTGTCCTGCTCACTGTTCCGTTAGCAGCCTATCCTATCTCTCTCTCCTTCTAACTTGAAAGACTAGACTTTATATAGTAATCTTAATTTACATGTCCACGTTCTCTCCTTCAGAGGAAGCGTTCTAATAAAATAGTTTTCAGGACCAAAAATTCCCAAAGAGTATTGTTAGTGAGAAAGTCGCGGATAGAGCCGTCACAACACAAATAAAAAATATGTGATAACTCTCTATTAAATGAAAGATTCTTATTTAAGCTGGGAAACGAGATATAATCGATATAACAGTCTAGAGATGAGTTAAGTGAATATTTTTACTATTTACAGAGAGTAACTCCATTGAAGTTGCAAATAAATTATTCACCAAACAAGAAATTATAACTTACCGTAAAATTCGGCGTATAACGCGCATCTACACTTTGAAGTTGCAGTTTTAATTTTTTTTTTAGGTATATTCACCAACAACGAATATCACCTTGCTTACGAAGAAACTTGAAATATACGTGTGAATATACATTTACATTCTTGAAATTTTCTATTATCTTCTGTTTTGAAGTCACTCATTCGAGGTATTATCTGAGACTTTGGAAAAAAGTAGAATACTAAAAATAAAACGATTTAAATTCAGGAGGTATGTCTTTTTCTTTTAAGCAAACATTATTTCGATATGTGTAGAAGTCTCATGGGTTTTTTATGTGTGTTCATGTATTTTTCATTTTTAAAGTTATCCTTTTTATACTCTGCGTATAACACGCATCCGTAAATTTCGATCCTGTTTTTTTGAGTTAAAAATGCGTGTTATAAGCCGAATTTTTACGATAGGTATAGAATTTCAACACTCCGCATTGAATACTCTAAAGGTATCCGACTACGTTCAGAACCGTGATTTTGCAAAAGCGTACAGACGAATACTTTTTCAATATTTAGTGTCACTTAGATTATAATGCACGTATGAAATTACTTTAAGGAAAAAATTACAACAAAAAGTTATTTAAATGCGATATTTTGCCAAAAGTGAGCTTAAAATTAACTATTTTCAAAACATTCTCGTTTTATTAAAATCGCTTCTATTACAATACTTTTTGCCTATACATAGGTAAAACTTCTCCAGAGATTAAACTAAGAACTTTGAAAATATCACATTATTTTTAGAGTTATAACCAATTGAAATAACTATTAGTATTTTTTTGCTAACATTTTTTTCACTATGATGTATTAAAATATGGATAACTCCACTTCTAAGATATATATTTGCAAATATCCTATTTCAAACTCTCTCTCTGTATAGAGTTCTAAGCTATATATAGACAAAATATTATTATTATTGAAACAGTTTTTGTAAAAGCAGAATATTTTTAAAATGGGTACTTGTATGATCATTTTTAGCCAAAATATCACATTTAAATAATTATTTGTTGTAATAGAGTATTCTTAAAACTACTTTATACAAAATTCTAATCTAAGTGACACTAAATATTAAAATAATATTCGTTTGTACGCTTTTGCAAAATCACGGTTCTTATTGTAGTCGGATACCTTAACACCTGCAATTGCACCTACTGACTTATCTTTATGAAAATGAAGCGTCTGTCCCGTTTTTTCTTTGTTGGAAGCAGTGTAATTCATTCATAAATCTCTTCTGTTGATTACGACCATGAATAGTAGATGGCCAATTTTCTGACTATACTAAAAACATTTATTTTCAGCTCTTGTATACTTGGAAACACTTGTGACTAACTTTGGAAATGATGCAAATAATTAGTTTACAGTAAAAACTCTACAAAAGTTACAAAATAAAATATCTAAAAATAGGAGTACCTATTCAAATTTACCATTTTACTCGTAATGATGATGGCAAAAAATGTAATAAGATATTTGAGGCTTCGTACTTTAATATTTAAGATTTTAAAATACTGCAGACAATTTTTGTTACTTTAAGGAAATATGAGTAAATTTTTGCTCATTTTTGTTCATTCAAGCAAGCATAATTTTTGCTTATGGCTTGGAGTTAAATTAATGCTATTTAATACAGAGTTTAGCGGGAATTGATTTATGTGTATTTTATCCTTCACTTCAAGGTTATAAACTGGAATAAACAAACTTCGTTTGAAAACGAAAGTTTAAACTTATAGCATTAATTTATGGATCAAATTCAACTACGAGGCTGTAAAATTCTGTACAGTCTGCTTAAGAAGGATAACTATATTAAAAAGTTTCATTTTTGACGAATAAATATTTATTAACAGAAACAAAATTTCTAGACATGTATATAAATTAAATTTTTGACTTTAATTAATAATTTAATCTTAATTGGTTTTAATTTTTTTTAATAATATACATTTTTAAAATTATATAAGTACTTTTTCTCTGAGCAATATATATATTTTTCGATTCAATATTTACTTAAAAACGTTTCAGTTATAAAATTTTAATACATAACTCAATATTTACTTTAAAAACGTTTCAATTATAAAATTTTAATGCATTCTTAATTTCTATCTTTTTTTTTTTTAAAAAAAAGTTGTGCAACTATTTTTTTAATGAAAAATCAATGTATTCATTTGAAAACACAAACAGGCTCTCAGTGAACAAGTATTAGCATCAACATAATAACATTATTAAAATAAAAGAATTTCAATACATTACAACAGTTTAAAATGTGTAAAATATTGAACTCATGAACGCATACACACATAAATAAATAAGTTCACAAACGTAACATTCAATAAAGAGATAAGTGTATAAGACAGAAATCTAATATCTCCCCAAATTACATTAGCAATCTAACGTACTGCATAAAATATGTTAGTGAAGAGTTTCTTAGCTAGTTCGATCTAATAAATATGGAAGAGAACCTGTCATCGTTAACTAATGTTTCATCGTAAACTAATTTAATATTTCATGTTTTTTGTAATTTAAAAAAAACAAAGAAACATGAGATGCTGTATGATTCAAAACAATACCTTCAAATTTTTTGATAAGCTTGAATAATTAAAAAACTCTTATTTCAATAAAAACAAATATATATAACTCATATCTTTTACCTGATACCGTCAATTTAGAAAGAGTAATGCTTTAAAAACTCCGTTTGAACTAAAACGCTGATTAAAAGGCCGCAAAACAAGCTACAACTTCGGTCTCTGGTGAAGATTGATTTTATCACATATGTAATAAAAAAACTATTATCAATTTGTGAAAGCGTTTTAATTGCATAACTGTGCTTTTGATCTAATAATTCCCAATTTAAAGCGACACGGTAAAGTTACTTCTTAATGTCGTTTTCCTATTCCTTGGGGGCAATTCTGAATTTTCTGCTTCTAAATAAATTCATTACTTAATTTTCTTATAATCGGAATGCTCCTTATTTTTAAGGAAATATTTATCATTAAGAATTCTGGAACTCGGTTGTGCTGCTAACTGTAATATGCGTGTGTGAGTGATTTGAATGAATTTGAGGACATATTTCCTTTTTGAAGAAGTTGTGAAATATGTTACTGAGAGATGTTATTTTAGTTCTTTGTAGAATAAAATACATTTATGCTGCATATTTAAGGGTTATTTTTATGTTTTAGATACGGGTAGATTTCAATTTTTTTCATTACTAGGATAGCTTCTAAAAATAACTTAAAGCTGCTATACATACTTAAAGGAATTGATAAAGAATTATTTGTTTATTGTTTGAAAGAAGGCATTATCAAAATGAAATAAGTCATCATTTGCAAGAAACTGAAATGCATGATAGTTCTTGCCTGTAACGTCTCTCTATTGGTCACGGTTGCCAAGTGGTCAAGGTAATGGACTCGTGGCCAGCGGCGTCATGAGTTCAAGCCCAGTGCCACTGAAGATCGGTGGGTAGAGGTGCTATGCACGTTTAATTTGCCGAAAGAACAAACATCCTCCCGTGGGTGTGGTAGCTAGGAGGGGATGCCAGCTCAGGTGTGCACTTCACTTGATCAAGGTTCAAAATGACGAAGTCCGTTGCAAAAAAGCCCTCGTGTAGCTGAACAGTGTGACGTAAATATTCACTGATTTAACATTTTTCTGTAAAGTTATACGAAGGCTAATGGCCCTTCAATTTTTAACCATGGTTAAGCGACGGCAACTACACCATAGCCGACATCCCTTCTCAGAACTTCCACCCCACATCAATAGGAGTATTTTGAGCCTGAACAGATTTAGCATTTCTCGACTACTCTACACGGTGAATCTTTCGCGGCTCTAGACTCGAGCTCAAAACACTCCACCCATGATTTCATGCCCACGACCACTAGAGCAGGAATCAGCTACTTTGCAGATGTTGTGAGCCAAAGGAATCTGCCAATAGGGTTTAAGTAGTCACAATGTAAAATATTTGAAACAATTCGATTCTCGCGGTATTGCATTCGAAGTTTGGGAACAGAGGTCAAGAATAAAGATTTAGAGTTTTATTATACTTTAATATATTACATCACATAAATATATTTACATATCGACATAAAAACCAACAGCTTAAAATACAACTATTCCTTCAATGTAAATAAAAAAAAAATTAATATGTACATATATTATGCATTACGAACCCTTCAACCTTTTTCTTAGAATAAAAAATAAACCACATAAAATATATTAGAGTATTTATCATCAATACAATTAAATTTAAATAAAAAATAAATATTTTTATGTGACCCTTGTCCCTTCATCTCTCTATTTCATATAACAAATTAGGGTATTGGAATTAAAAGATAGCTCTCTAGAAGTATTGCAGTAAAATTTAAAAAAAAATCACAGAAGATAAATTCAAAAATTTAGTGTTTCAAGTACGAAGCACATCAGCATTGTCATTAGAAAAACGAATTCATTCGACAAATTGCGTAAATTTGAAAAATCAGATCTAGAGAAGGATGAAATGTTAGCTCAGCTTGTATAAAGTACAAGAACCTTCAAGAAACATTTAAAAATACTCAAAAGAAGCTTTATGATAAAGAAATAGAATTTATTTCATTAAAAGGAAAATTACCCAGCGTAAACACACGAACGGAATCAAACAATCATCCAAAACAGTGCTTCTCAAACTTTCTATACTCGCGACCCAATTTTCAATCGTAATATTCATTGCGCTTCCCATACAAACAATAATAATGTATTAAATTCAATAATAATGTTACGTAGATCCGGATTCGAGGATTTTATGCAAAAACAGTCACAAAGAAAAAAATAATCAGTTCTTTAAGAGCGATGCGAATTTATTATCGAAAATCCAATCCTTTCAATACAGAATTTATCGGCAATATGCACAGGTTAAATATCCGAAGGTCTTCACACCTTCAACAGCAATCAAACACTATAAACAATGTTTAAAAATACACGTAAGTAAAGATCATCCACAAGCACAGCCGTGCTAATCGCTAGCCAAAATAGTCCTCTTTACTCGCTGGCTTAATCAAGACTCCTCCCGTATCGGCGAGCATTGTTTTTATAGGCGCGATGTAAACTTTCAGAAATATAACCGCTCGTGTCATTGAACGCGACACTAGTGGAGAGATCTACTACTTTCTAGAAGATTCCAGAGGGTTCCGAACTCGCCAACATGGTCGCCAATGACGCCAAAATGGTCGCCGAAGTCACCAAATGGCCACCGACTTGGTCACCAAAAATGATGCCAATTTGGCTCTACCGCCAAGATTTCACCAAGTTCTCATTGAATCGCCATTATAACATAAGGTGTGGCATTGCTTGTGAATAGTACAATTTTAACATGAAATAAATATAACATAGATTAATATAAATGCATTAAACACTCAAATACAAATTATTTACACTATTTACACAAAATTCATAACAATAATATACTTTGATATAAATCTACAATACGACTTTAATTTTAAACAATACAAATTATCAACATAAGTATTAAATTTGTACATAATTTGATGACGTGCCCATAGAGCCACAGGTAATTATTACACTTGTTCTTGATTTAGTACTGTTAAATTAAATATGAAATTTATGGTGCCGTACTGATCCATTTATAAGTGTATTATACCAATGTAAATGGGTATTTTATTTTTTATAATGCAGAAAGTATTATTTTTCTGCTTCCTTTCAGTAATTTAATATTTTTTTTAATAATATTTGTTTTTCGACTTTTCAATATACACGTGCCCCCTTGTAGGGTTATCACGCCCCTAGGGGGCGCGCCCCATAATTTGAGAAACACTGATCCCAAAACATCTATATCAATTTTAGAACATAAAATTAAAGCGCAAGGCCAAGAAGTTAAAAAATAGTGGATCTCGAAAAATGCTAGTAAATCTAGTTCTTGTGATAAAAATAAACATTTGTTGAAAAGAGAAAATCTTAGTGGGAACTCGCAAAAACTTTTAGGCTTAACTTCAAAATTAAAAATATTTAAGCTTACCTTAATTTTCATCGGGCAGAGAGCGTTGAGAGTTTTAATAAATTCCAGCTGGGAAAAAGAACAGACATAAGCTTATCGCTAGCCATCTGAGTAGAACAAGCAGGTATTTTATTGATAAATGGCGAAATCACCTCTCAAGTTCCAGAAAATGCACGTGAGCCAAAACCCGTTGCCACACTCCTACATATATACAATAAGTTTAACATTAATTACGGCATAGTTACATACATTAATTTAAATTAAAAAGTTAGCCGCGTGACAAGGATTCGTGAACCATTGTCTATACAGATACACTTTCTCAACTTCATCATTTTGGATATGTTGAAATAGTCGAAAAGCACACCAGGGTCCACATTTGACATCGACTACAGTGCTTTCATGAAGATGTGCTCAATGTATGAAGACTATAATTAATATTACGCCCGAGCTCTGGCTAATCCAGAAGTGACCTAACATTGTAAGTGACTCTATGCGAACCGGATAATTCTTCTGGTTTAACATGAACTGAACATTTTTTGTCCCTTCCGTTTCGTAACTTTTTTTTGGAATAGCTGAAAGCAGCAATGACGAGCCTAGTCCAGACTAATGGTGCATGTGTGGAATCGTAATAAGCAACGCACTCACTTTTGTTTTTCTCTCTGCTTTTTCAGGTTCTAATACTTTTCATTACAACCCGCATGCTGCATCGATGACGACTTGTCAGAACCATGCTGGATTTGGTCGCCGAGGACGGCTTCACTTCAGGATGTCTGAGTGTGAAGGGCTGAATGCAGCAGCCGTCGGAACCATGATACACGACTGAGGATACTCCACATGCATGCGTGCTGAGAAAAAGACATAGACAAAGAGCAGAACAAGTGAGCCTGTCAGAACGGAAAGAGGGAAAAAGGACGAACTTAAGCCAAATGGTAACGATGTGTAGTCCCATTCATCTTGTTATTTTTAAAATATATATCTTGTTATTCAGTTCTTAGTCTTTTCTGCTAACAAAGAAACTTCATACGCCCACACATACAAGATCACACAAACACACACACACATGTATATACTGGCTGGTATACCCGTTCTTCACACACGGGTGAAGGGAAAAATTAAATAACACAGATTGAAGGATAAAGAAGTTTTTAATGAGTTAATTTTACGTGAATTGCAAATTAAACAAATAAGCTTTTTGCATATCTCAGCTAAACAAAAAAAAAAAAGAAAGAAAGGAAATACCTTTGTTAAATTTTAAGTATGCAGACCTAATAGCTGATAAAAAGGATTTTTTTTTTTATTTATAATTCCCCGTAACACTCTTGACGGTCGATTTTTGAAAATACCTCCCTAAGCTGATCTCTGCTCAGCAAAAGTAACACATTGTTAAAAGTTTTGCGTAATGAACGCTTAAAATAGTGTAAATAATTTATATCTGAAAGTGTAATACATTAATATAACTTTCTGTTGTATTTATTTTATGTTAAAATTGTAATAATCGCAAGCAACGCCGTTTCTTAAATTATAATGGCTTTAATGGCGATTCAATGAAAAACACAGTGAAATGATAATGATAGAGTCAAATTGGCAAATGTCTAGCTACTTTCATATATCGAGCTTCATTAGAGTTTTGTAAGAACCGCCGTGTAGGGGTGTGATGCACGTTAATACTTTGTCCACCGCATTATGATTCACTGTAGTTTTTTTCCATACAATATTTTTTGGATCACTACATTGAAAACTAAGGGATATACATAATAGAAATACTCCACTTAGGGAAATTTAATCCGTAAGAGATAATAAATTAATTAGAGATATCCCACTGTAAAATTAATTATACACACCGTTCACTAAAAAAAATAGTCAAATCGTTTCCTAAGGTCTTCATTAACATACAAAAACATAAGACATAAACTATTTTTCAGGATAAAAATGATAATCATTGCAATCCGCTTAAAACGCTGTCAGCTGATAAATCAATATCTGCTACAAAACTATTCACCTTCTTTGCTAAAATACTCCCTCATAGAGCCCGTGCTGCCATATATCTTGGAAAAGTGGATTTCTATGAATATTCCTGCTAAGTATTGGTAGAATATTCCTTCTAAGTTAGTGTGGTGTGGTAGTTAGGAGAAGGGGTGCCAGCTTAGGTGTCGTCCACGTCACTGGACCATGGTTCAAAATTACGCAGTCCGTTGCAAAAAGCCCTCATGTAGCTGAACAGTAAGACGTTAATATTCACTCACTCCATAAAAATACAGTACAGTAGTTATAATTAGTTTTATACTTAAAAACGCAATATCCGCCTATTCAATTAAAAATTATAGTGTTATAATTAACTACTAACCACAAACAAACTATGCAAATATGTCCAAATGATGTAGTGTGAAAGACAAAAGTTCATCTACTGTAAGTACCAGAACAATAAAAGTATTTATTTTGAAAAACGATCAATTTCTTACTACCAAATGTGCATAATTAAATCATTAAAAAAACATTCAAATAAAGAGATTTATAACAACCTCTCCCTTCAAAACTTAGTTTTATTCTAAAATAAAAAAATTAGGGATTATGCTGCTCACAGGAATTAATTAGAAGCGAGCGCCTTCCGTAACCAATACAAAAGGATTCTTTCACAAACAAAAGATAGATATATGGTGACATGGGTTTTTTTGCAGTGCGCA
>BMAU01003401.1:527500-734947 GCA_019973935.1 Trichonephila clavipes | reverse complement strand
ACTTTTAAATTTCAAATATACACAATTACAACTAACCATAAAAATCACCACCATTTAAATTCCTATATAGGATGTGATTGATTTTATAATTGGGGTTATTATGGTCATTTCAAAATAAGTCTACTTAATAAAACACTTAGCCCTATAATCCCAAGATCATGTTAATTTGGCCCATGTTAGAACTGAAATTTGATATGTTTTTGAAAATTATATCTTAAAAAGACTTATTGTTACCAGTAAAAAAGAATATACTGTAGTTTTAGTTATGAAGATTTTTAATATTTTATAATTCAATATAAGCAATTAAATAAATTTAAATGAAAACGTTACATATATGTTTTTTTTTTTCATTACAGGAAAGACATTAAAATTTAAGGCTTTCTTGAATTTCTCCAGAATTGCACATGGCATAAATTAATAACTTTTTAAATTTTCAGAAAAATAAATTATTGTGAAGTTTTATTTGAAACAAATACAATGAGAAGACTTCAGATAGAGCCTAAACCTCCTAAATATATTATGCCACTAGATGATTGAGGTTTAACTGAATTTAATGAGCATTAATTTCAAATCTGACTATTATCCACTAGATTTCAAGAAAAACAAATTGAGCCTAAGCTAGATTTAAATATATAACTGTTGTCTTTTTATAACTCCCCAATGGGGTTCAATGAGGGCTTCAAATCGTAATTTTTTTTGTTCCAGTTCAACTAAAAATATATATCTGTTCAGTTCCAGTTTCGAATGAATAATTTTATTTTACATATATTGTTGTTTGTACTAAGAATATAATTCTATCAAAATTTAGAAAATTCTCTTTTTTTTAACTGTTTGAGTCCCAGTGGGTACTGAAGAAACACTGTCGAAGGATCCCAAATAGTGCATTCTCAGAATGAGTATGAAAAGACCCAAGCAGTGCAATAGTACTTTGTTAATTTTACACCGAAAAATCCCAATAGTATTGTTTTACCTATTGTAAAATGTACTATTTGCATTAAAAAGAACTGTGTAATATACTTGCTTCAGTATAAATCTGAGCGCAACTTCAACAGTTTGTAACACACCATCAATAGTCAATGTATGAAATGTACTGGGTTTTCTCGACATAAAATCTCAACAGCTAGTTGGTCCAAATGGTTAATTGTGGTACATGAGATGAATTGATTCAATCAAACAGTATGTACGTTAAGAGTGGTGAGCAGAGAAAACAAGCATTGGCATTGCTAGGTCCATGATTCTGGTTTTGTCTATCTAAACAAACATCCATTCATGATCGCATGCTGAGATGCAATAAATATAATTTTGCGACTGATATTTTTCTTAAAACACCTTTTAAATCCTTAGCTCATTCAACTGAATTAAATATGCCTTCTACAAATAGTTTAATGCGAAACTAAAACAGAAAAGTACTATTGCGCATCAAAACAGGAAATAACGATTCAATGTACATGTAATGATAATAATTATATGACTGATGTTAAACTAGAAAATATTGATAAGTTGGTTACAATAACAAAATGACTGAAGATATATCAAATCAAAAAATAGATTGATACTTTCTTTTGGTTCAGTTCAGTTTTCGTTCCCACCAAAATGTTTTTTTATGGTTTTTGGTTCAGTTTCAGTTTGAAGCCCTGGTTTCAACAGTAACTAGAGTCCTCACCAAGGATTCTAAAAAATTGGAAAGTTCTCAATAACTGGGTGGAGGGGAGATTAATTCGTAAAACCATATATTTGAATTTTATCTACTTCATTTATTTGTGTCATCTTTTAAGGGAGAGTATTAAATTAAAGTTTAGTCTTTCTTTCCTCTCTCAAAGTTACTTAGGTATCTTGGAACAAGTCATGTATATTATAGCATTTAAAACTGGTGGTACAAATTTAAAATAATGCACACACAAAGTGGAAACAAAACAATTTTGGGAATATAGATATCAATACAAAAATACATTTTCTTGTTTTTTCCATTCTTGAATATATATTCTTACAACTCAACAAATTGAATAACATAGAACTTGTTTGTCTCAAAATATTATACTTAATGTACAATGGCGCACAAAAAAAGGAGGGGTCCAGGAACCTCCAACCTCCTTTTTCCAACATTTGTGGCCGTATATCGGAAATAACACGGCGAATGTTGTCTTCCAAATGGTCAAGCGTTTGTGGCTTATCCGCATAGACCAATGACTTTACATAGCCCCACAGAAAATAGTCTAGTGGTGTTAAATCACAAGATCTTGGAGGCCAATTCACAGGTCACGTCTTGTTGGAACCACAGCTCCTGGACATCATGATTGTTCAATTCAGGAATGAAAAAGTTGGTAATCATGGCTCTATACCGATCACCATTGACTGTAACGTTGTGGCCTTCATCGTTTTTGAAGAAGGATTTCACCAGCCCATAAAGCGCACCAAACAGTCAGTTTTTCTGGATGCAACGGTGTTTCGACATACACTTGTGGATTAGCTTCACTCCAAATGCGGCAGTTTGTTTGTTGGATGTAGCCATTCAACCAGAAGTGCGCTTCATCGCTAAACAAAATTAAGTTTATGAAAAATCGCGCACGCGCGACCATTATTTTCGAAATAAAATTGCACAATTTGAAAGCGTTCAGGTGCGAGTCCATTCATGATGAATTGCCAAACCAAACTGAGAATAAATCACTTGACAGCTGTTAAATCGGTCGCCATCTTGGAAAGTAATGCCAACTTAAACTTCTATACCTGGAAAAAAAAAACACTGTATATAATACGTAAAATTTAATTATTTGTTATTAATGATCAATTTTATTAATTAATGTTAATAATTTTATTCAATAATTAGTTTTTTGTGTGTTTTGTTCCCGAAAATCTACAAAATCAAAAGGAGCATGATACAAGAATGATGAACTTTCGACCTCGGACCCCCATTGAAAAATTCTTGTGTGTGCTGTTAATGTATCATAAAATGAAACTGAAACCAAGTACAGAGATATAAACCAATAATATTTTAACTGTTTATTCTACTTTAATCAGATACAAGTTCACGATTCAAGCACAAAATGAGGTAAGAGAGCTATTACATTTTAAATAAGTCTTGACTTATTTTAAGTAATACTAATTATTATTCTTCATAAGGAGTTGATAAAAACATATTAGAAAGTACAATACATCAAAGCAGAATCATTTAAACATTACATACATTTATACATGGAAAATACATATTTATACTAAACAAACATTAATAGAAGTTGACTTATTAAAACTAAAACCAAAATAAAATTATTAAATGCACACAACTAATATCAAAAGCTCATTTGCATTTAGTAAATTCACTCTTAAATAATATTTGACAAAATGCCGACTCATCAAATCATTTTTGTAAAATTTTTCTTTTGAAAATGTTGCAATATAACAAAATTGTTACATAAGAAATACAATACGAATATACATCTCCTGAGACAGAATTTAAAAAAGTATACACATTTTCAAGATAATGAACCAAATATGAACAAAACATTAAAAATATTCAAAATATACAATATCTAACTTTTAAACCATGTATTTCAAATATACAGAATTTAAAAAAATATCTATAAAAATCACATCATATCCAAGATCAAATTAAGCTTTAATAACTGCAAATATGACCTAAATAATTTATCTTTCCAAACAAATCAAGAGGAACCCTGAAGAAAAATGCATTGCTTGCAAAAATAAAATTATAAAATAAATCTAAAATTTCTGGAATGTCCAAACCACAAGAGAAAAATTTACTACATATGTTAAAAGTACACATTTTTCATTTCAATATGTACAAAAGTATGTGCAAATAACAGAACATTAGTTAAAATTATATGTTTTATAATCTTAGAAAATTTCAAAATGCAGAATTTATTTGATCGACCATCTTGAGCGACAACTTGAAGTAATAGGAATAAAACACATATATCATAGCAGCATCTGAAAGAAATAAAATTACACAGATCAATTTCTACATTCATCTTTTGTTAACTTTAACTGTAAAAGTATATACACAAGAATATCCCTTATAATTTCCTTAAAATATTTCTTAAGATTTAAATTGCATAGCTATTGTAATAGTTATGGGGAAAATACATTTTTTAAAAAAGGATCTTGTACAGATTACGTAACTTTTTAAATGGAAAAGTGATTACAGAATTTACAAATTTCAAAGATAGAAGAGAATTTTATTGATATTTGCATAGTAATTAAAATATTTTGAATAAATAGCTCATGTTTCATTATTTCTTACTTAAAAGAGAAGTTTGGAATGAAATTACTGATTCATTAAAGAAAAATTGCAATAACGGTGTCAAAAACCAATACTAGTCTTAAGAATTTTTGTTATTTAAAAAATCAAAAAGAATTAGATAAATTCATTTTAACTTAAAAATTGATTTTCATGAAGACCTCATTAATTTTCTATGAAGTTTTCTACTACATATTTTTCTCACCAAGTATAGAAGGATTTTTAAGTATAAGTTTAATATTCTTAAATTTAAGAACAAAATATTCTAGGAGAGAAATTCCAAATTAAAATTTTTTGAAAAACCCTTCACGAAGTTTTATAATTTTTAAAAAGTAAATGCAACTAATGTATAATCATTTTATCATTTTTGTTGATAGTCAATTGGCTGAAATTTATGAATAAAGATGCTACTAACCTGGCTGCAAACTCTTACACTTTGCTCTTTGATGATTTAACTATTTTTCTCCTGACCCTAGAATTGTCAAGAGGAACATAAAAATGTAAACAATATCCAAATATATTTGCATTGCAGCAAATACATGTTCTTCTGGGCTCAGCTCATGTTTTTTACCACCCATCAGCATTTGAGTATCGTAGGCCAAAAACTAAAAAATATGTAAAAAAAAATTAAAAAACCAGATACCATACATAGTTTTATTAACAGTAAAGATTTCTTTTTCTCCACAGGGCATTATAATTAGATTTGTTCAAATATATTTGTACAGATTATAACAAATTTATGAAACAAAGCTGTAGTTAGCTACAAAAAAAATTACAGAATATTTTATAAAAGCAATGCAATTTATGATAAAAAAAAATTCTATATTTAATACTTAGAAAAATTAATATTTTAAAGACAGTAATTATAGCCTCATACAATTCGATAAATAAGATCAGAGAAAAAAATAAGGAGGATTTAAGTTACAAAACAAATACTGACTGATGAGTTTAAAAAATTGGATCATCATAAGATTTCAAGAAAAGGTGTAATTTTTTTTAAAAAAGAGAAATGGAAAAGAGTTATTCATGAGCAAAATTTTAAAAATAAGGAAGACATACAAATGACTTAATCATGTTTTCAACACTTACCAATACAAACAACAATGCTCCACAACCAGCATAGATAGTTGTCATTATCTGAAATACCAATTGAGATGAATTGCTATGCATTACTTTATAAAACTATGTATGACGCAAAGAGTAATTAAGAGTCCAAAGAGACAAGGAATGTAAAATCCCAATAAGTAAAATAAAAATAACTCATAAAAAGTATACACTTGAAAGTAACTTATACTTACCCTATTGTAAGTAAAAATGGTAAGAATTCCAAAGAGAAACAAAACCCACACCAGGATAAACAAAATTCCACCGCAAGAAGTAAAGTCAAACTGAAATAATGTAATTAAAAAATTTATGCATACATATACTGCTTCTTCAATTAAATTAACTATGGATTATTTAACAAAAAAATAATCCATGTGTCACTACAATAAAACATTTTAAAAACTTAATTTGAATATTTTTATTGAATAAAAATGGTCACACTTGATTAAACAGTAATTAAAATTTTTATTCTACTATTAATGTAACGTATGGAAGAGTAATTACACCATGTTATCTCATTCTTAAAAATTACGCAAGATAAAAATTTGGTATACTTAAGACTTACTTTTGTGTGAAAAGAAAATACAGAAACAGCAAGACAAACTGCTGCACAAATTCCAACAGCCATCAAAACAACATCCGTATTATAGAAGCTACATTTTTATAAAAAAAATCACTCAAATATTATTGACAATTAAGCCATCACAATGAAAACAATATTCAATTTATAAATATTTACAAAATCCAAAGAAAAATTAAAATACAAAAAACTTCAAAGACTATACTGAAACATACAGAATTTTTAAAGTTTAAGAAGTAATTAATTAAAGAACTTATAAATAGTAATCCATGGATGTATACATAAATATTATTCTATTTTATACAAAATGAATAGTTGAGAAGTTTGAACAATCATTTTATACAATTTCATAATAACTAAAAATAAAGTACAATCACAAAATATGTATACAAAGGGTAAACTTCATTTTAGTTGAATAAGACATTTAAAAAAGAGTTACCTAGAAATGGTTCCAAGCATGTAACTCATTGACATAGTCTAAAAAGAAAGAAAATGTATTTTTTAAGTTCAAAATAATAAAATAAATAAATATTTATGAAAATTAAATTTGATATTTATTGAAAAAAATTTTTCCAATTTCTATAATACCAAAAATTTAATAATACACTACATAAGAATTTACCTAATATATTCTTGAATAATCAAAATATTTCTGACAAAATTACTTTTAAACATATATATTCTTTTTCTAGATTGGAATATAAATCAAAACAGCATCAGTTATTCTTTTCCTATAAAGAACACACATTTCCTTCTAATATTAAAAAACTGATAATCTGACAAAACATATATTCTTTTTAAAATCCAAGAATTTAATTTTTAGTTAGAAAACAATATAAACTTAGAATTTTTATAATTTCCTACATTACAGATTATTAATCATTGATTTTCATACATAAAACAATAAAATAATAACATTAAAGCAATCAAGCTTACTAATTATAATTTAAATAGAAATTTCAAAGATTGCAAAAAAATTCAAAAACAATTTATGAATTCAACAGATTTTATGTTCTGGTACTTTACAAGCAGGAAATAAAGAATTAAGCAAATGGCCTAATCATTAAAATATTTGGCTACATATACATTTACATTTAAATTCAAATTTTTTAACAAGATCTTCATTTCTAAAAGGATTACACAAAAAATTATCGTATCAATGAGATCAACAAAAATCTTTTAATTTATCATTTAAAGCATGTAAACACAATAATTCTTTGAACAGTAACGAAACTCTTTAATGATTAGGCCATTTGCTTAATTCTTTATTTCCTGCTTGTAAAGTATCAGAACATGACATCTGTTGAATTCATAAATTGTTTTTGAATTCTTTTGCAATCTTTGAAATTTCTATTTAAATTATAATTAGTAAGCCTGATTTCTTTAATGTTATTATTTTACTTCTGAAATTCAATGATTAATAACCTGTAATGTAGGAAATTATAAAAATTCTAAGTTTATATTGTTTTCTATCTAAAAATTAAAATTCTTGGATTTTAAAAATATATGTTTTGTCAGATTATCAGTTTTTTTAATATTAGAAGGAAATGTGTGTTCTTTAAGAAAAAGAATAACTCTTTCTGTTTTGATTTATATTCCAATCTAGAAAAGAATATATATGTTTAAAAAGTAATTTTGCCAGAAATAATTGGATTATTCAAGAATAGATGTTCCTTGATTATAAATATTTCTAAAAATATTCACTTACTACTGCTTAGTATTTATCACTATTTTCTTAAATACAAATATATATATATATATATTTCTAATGGGCTGCAGATAGGTGTTTTACCATTGCAGACCTAGTACTTCCCCCAGAAGCTGGTATCTCTTTTATAGTGTGGCACCATATAGGCGGATATCAATTGCCACAGGTAATTTTGATGCCCAGTTTCCTCTCCAGAGGGAGGCACCCAAGCTCTGGCAATGCGAACCTGTACTAGGATTTAATTTTACCGAGAGCACATAAACCAAACAGATGCTCTAGGGATCTTTACATGCAGTACAATCATACCACATGGCCGCTGTCAATTTTCTGCATCATGAAAATCCACGGACTTGGACCGGGGTTGAACCCTCAACCTTGGGTGCAGAAGGCTAGCGACAAACCAACCACGCCAGCCAGCAGGCTAAAATAAGTTTAATTTTTCTTTTGGCCATATATTCGCATTAATAAATCAATAAAACAGTAAAGTAATGTGCCATTTGAAAAAATATTTAGGTCAAGTTAGACACTCATGTTGTTCTAATCTCAATACATACTATTAAGGGATAGTTTACATAACATCAACAAAATAATATTGATTATAAATAGATTGCATACTTACAAAAATAGAGAGCAAAATCATGTTAGTTGGATACTTCCTCCTGTAAAAATATATGAAATAAAATAAAACAAATTTATAATTTTTAGTAAATGGTGAACAAACACAACATTATGTAGACATTAAGATAATTTCTTATATCTTTAAGATATAAGCTCAGCATATTAAAAAAATACTATGAATCTTGGAGAAAAAAATAAATGTGCAAGAAATTATTATGTACATTTTCTTTTATACAGAGAACATTTTATTATCCATTATGAATAACTATGTGGATATAAAACATAAGCACAAAATTACAAACCTCAAATTTCCACAGCAAGCCAGAGCAATGTATACACCAAGAAATATAGCACTAGAAAAAACATAATTTAATAATTTGAAGAGAATTTTACATTTTTAAAAATAAATTTATACTGTATGAAAGTAAATTTAACAGAAATTATCTACTTACTATGAGATGTAATAAACAAAAATGTTCTTTCTCACAAAGAGCTTTACACGTCTCCTAAAATAGTTTAAAATATATTTTAAAAATCTTAAACATAAAATATTCATTTTATTTTGTTCCATTTCAATATTTAAGCTCAATCTAACATTAGAATGATAAGTATCTTTCCACACAAAAGACAATTTACTTTATATATATAACAGAACTTAAACATATTAACCAAATTCAAACTTAACTCGAAGGCGCAACAGCCCATGAGGGCCAAGGCACACTGTGCTCAACTCTGTATATGCGACCTTGGCCCCTGAAGTGCATGAGCAGATGTTCCTGTCGGGTGGTCAATCCGACACAAAAGCCTCAGTAACTAGTTCCCAAGCAACTCATTGGTACTCATTTATCAACTCACTGAAGGGATGAAAGGCTGAGTCCACCTTGCCCAGCTTGAGGTTTGAACCCCGGACCAGTGGTGTAGAAGCACAAATTAATTTCATATCTTTATATAAATATTTCTTTTGTTATCTGTAATATTTATAAAATATTTTTTTTTCTATTCACAAGAAATTTTGTTGATTAACGCATATTAAAATTTTCATTACTTAACATGAAATATATACTATATATGAAACATACCATTATATTTAAACTTTGTTACAATTTTGCTTGCACAGTACAACCATTATCAAATTGAACCAAATCAGAACTGAATGAATTGCAACATGGAAAAAGTTAAAAAGCAAGTGTCACCTATGGTTGGTTGTACAATTTTGTGCAAGTAGCATTGAATAAGATAAGTTTTTTATGTAATTAATACCATGATCCTTTCCCAAACTCTCGTACATCAAACTTTAATAGAGGCAAGAATTATATAATAACTGTTTTCTTTATAACTTTTATACTGTTGTAAAAGAAATTACATAGTTGAAATAAAAAGGTGATTAAATACATATTTTTCAAATTTGTCAGCATAATTTGAATACCAATTCGATAATTATTTGCACCCCATACAGTAATGCTTAAATATATTTTTGAAAATCCTATTTCCATATATTTCATAATTTTTATATATAGTGAAATTACACACTCATATATATATATATATATATATATATATAATTAAATGTTGTACAACAAATTTTTCACATGCTACTGTGGCTTTAAAAATGCATCAAAAGTAAGTGCAAGGTAATGTTATCCAAAGAATTAATACTTCTCCAAAATAACATTAAGCCTCTTATGGCCAAGCAGATCCTTAGCCTGCCATAAACATTGGAAAGTTCTGCAATGTCTTTCAAAAATTTCCTGCGTCTCAAAATGTGTGTGATCCCTATAACTTTAGTACCCTAAAAATTATTTACCTAGAATTCTTTCAACATTCTCGGCAATTATGTCTAGGTGTAATGTTATACATGAACTCCAAGGTACAATATTCTACAAAAATCATATTTAGTACCTGAAAAATATTTGTTACATATTTTTTTAAATTTCTAATGGGGCTGCAGATTGGTACTTTACCATTGAAAAACCTAGTACATTCCACGGGAGCTAATATCCCTTTTTAGTTGTTGTTGCTTATGCCACCTGATAAACAGTAACATCAGATTTAGATCCACAAAATTCATCGCGGCTAAGAGCTAGATTTTTACACCTGTGGTTATTCTTAGCTTTGAGCATTGTCCTCTCTTAAGTGAAGCACCAAATAAATGGTACAAAAATTGCTGCAAGTAACTTTGATGCTCGGTTTTCTCCCCAGAAAGAGACACCTGAGCTCTGACAATGCCAAAACACACAAGCTAAAGATGCACTCAAGGGATCTTTTACATAACGAATAATCATATGATGTGGATGCTGTTGATTTTTTGCATTGTGAAAAACCACCAACTTGGACCAAGGTCAAACCTGCAAACTTGGGCATACAAAGCCAGCTCCAAACCAACTTTGCTACTCACAGATAACTAATCTTTTCATTTGGGAATATCTTATAGATACAAAAGTAATTTTTTTAAACACACATAATAAAGTTCTTATCAACATGGTTACTTTTCCAGAAGTTTAATCTGCATTAATCTATTTTGCAACTTCAGTATTTTTGACGAATAATTTATGTCAGAAGTATCCGGCCAGACTGAGAGATGGCAGTAATTACTAGAAAAATATTACTGCATTAGAAAGTTCGCTATCTATAAAGCATACGTTTATAGTTTAAAAACACCACATTTTTTTAATATTTCTTTGCAAGTCATCAATAGTGAACGTTTTATAGAGAAAATTGGCCATCGTTATGTGATACAATACTTTTATTTAAAAGGCCTTAACCCATCCAATATAAAAGCTGAACTAGATTCTACTATGGGCGAGTTTGATCCTTTGTTTACAACAGTAAAATAATGGGTACCAGAGTTTAAACAAGGCCAAATGAGCTGCCAAGAGGAGCCTAACAGAGGTCAAACAAATAAGGTGAAGACTCCAGAAACTGCGTAGAAAATCCACAAAGCGGCACTAGATGATCATCAACTGAAAGTGCGCAAGTTATCTGAAAATTTGGACATGAGAAAGCTGTCTGCCATGTTTGCTTACACTCAAGGAAAAACAGTGCCATGAAGATGTTTCAATTAAGTGTTTAGCGAAGTTTCACAGCAACAAAGCAGAATTTTTGTACTGTTTCATAACCATGGATTAAACATGGGTCCATCACTTCATACCCGAGACAAAAGAACTATTAAAACAATGGACTGAAATGGGAGAACCGGCTCCTAAACAGGCGAAGACTATTCCATCTGCAGGCAAGATCATGGCATCGGTTTTAGAGGATGCGTGTGGGATAATTTTCATTGTCTACCTTGAAAAAGGAAAAACTATCAACGGTGCGTATTACCCGAACTTATTGCAACATTTGAGTGAAGAAATCAAGCAAAAATGGCCACATTTGGCTAAGAAAGTGTTTCATGAAGACAATGCACCTGCTCACTAATCAGTTATTGCAATGGCCAAAATTAATGAATTAAAGTTTGAATTGCTACCTCAAGCACCCTATTTGCCAGATTTAGCCCCCTGGCATTATTTTCTATTCCCAAACTTGAAAAAATGGCTCAGTGGTTAAAGATTTTCCAACGATGTAGCGATATTGGCAGTTAATGGCTATTTTGAGAAGCAAGACAGTTATTATAAAAAGGGTATCAAACTTATTGAACATTGCTGGGAAAAGTGTATATATAAAGCTGAAAGGAGAATGTACTGAAAAATAAATATATTTTCCAAAATTTTTGTGTTTTCTTTATCGGGTTGGGTACTTCTGGGACCACCCTCATATTGACTATGACCTTGTAATAATTTGAACCATGACCTTGTAGTAATTTGACTAATAATTTTGAACCACAGTCAAATGAAAACCCTGTGAGCTGACATTCTGCTTTACAAACTTATACATCAAACCAACATGAGAACTTTGATCCTTGGACATATTTTAAAAGCAATGGGGTCATAATTAAAAGCAAAACTAAAATAAATATAGGAATTATTCATTTTAATTCATCCAAACTAATTATATACAGTATTAAATTTAGATAACTTATTTCAAACATATTAAAATTAAAAGAAAAATATAGAGCATTTTCATAAGATCAGTACAACTGAATTAAAAAAAAATTGTCAGTGATACAAGCCCCAATGGTAACTACACTGATAATGTAAACACATTCATAAAAAAAACCATGTTCAAAATAAGTTGTTAAAAATAGTTATAAAACCATATAAAAACATACTCAAACACAAAGAGAGAAATAACAGCAAGGGAAAAAAGCAGCTGTATCATCAGGATAAAGTACACCTATAATTAAGAAGATAATTATAATGAACTAAGATACAATGGAATAAGACAATTACAATGAGCTACAAAATATTAAGCAAATATGTATAAATATAAATTCTAAAAAATAAAATTAATAAATTTTTTTTAAACAATTCAATTTAATATAAAAAAAGAAAAATAAGTTTCATTCTCTTTACTTAAGTTTTTATGAATTTATCTTCAAAAATGTATGGATTTTTAATATTATGCTGCTCATATTTCTAAAATCACTCCATATAACTTGTCATATATGTCACTTCTAGTTTGATGTTTCATATTTAAAAAATATATTATCAGGAGTTAATGACTTATAATTTCAACACATATCTATTTCTTTCAAATTGACAAGTCAAAAATGCATGTTTGATGTGAATTACATAATACAATTCATGCATGTATAAAATGAAATTTGTAAGCATAACAGCAAATTAAAAAGCTTTAAATTTGAGGTTTTGCTTACTTTTTTACATTCTTGTGTACACATTTTTTTCTTTCCAAATAAAATTAACTTTTATGCATATATTATATATGCAACTTTTATAAAATAGCATGCAAAATAAAATTCTGATATTGTTTTGAACTAATCTGTCATCAGTACAAAACACGGCAAATAAGTCTTTGACAACAAGAAATTTTCTACCCAAGATGACTGACTAGCTTTAAAGAAATGGCTTATAAAAATAAAATTATACCTGGGGGATGAAGCAAGCGAAGACAGTAAAATTACAAACATTTGAAAAAAGATTAAAATTTAGATAGGAAATGAACTTACATTTTCCAAAGGAAACAATTTTACAGGTAGAATGCCAATACCAAATTAGTATTTTGCTAATTTTCATGAATCCGAAAATCCATTTAGCTTAGATAAAAGTTACTTTTGCATGATTTTTTGTACCAATTTCTTTAAGCACATTTACTCCATAAAAACACAATCTGGCGTATAATACTTTATGAATAACAGTTGTATAAATGTATGCACACCAGATTAAATAAAAACAAGCTTAGAACAAAAGTACAAAAAAATAGAGTAAAATAAAATAAAAGTAAGGGAAAAGGAATCTGACACGTTATAAAGTTTTTACCTTTCTGACAAAAACAGCTCTAATAGCTTTATCAGAAAATCCAGTCCACCCAGAAATACTTTCTTCTTTAAAAGACAAGTCTTGAACTGTAGGAGGCATACCATAAGCGGCATAATTTCCTAAACATAAAATTACTTCTTATTAAATTATGAAGCTTATATCAGAACCCAAATTCATATGCATAGAATTATTTAATTAGTAAAATAAAAATATATCACAGTTTAAATATTTAGAGACAAAACAT
Source organism: Trichonephila clavipes (assembly GCA_019973935.1). Taxonomy (NCBI): domain Eukaryota; kingdom Metazoa; phylum Arthropoda; class Arachnida; order Araneae; family Nephilidae; genus Trichonephila; species Trichonephila clavipes. The sequence goes on along the minus strand of BMAU01003401.1, from coordinate 721,066 downwards.
TCAGCTTTAAACAGAAATAAAAGTTATTTACAACATGGAAAGAAATTCTCAAATTTTAACTGAATATACATTAATCAATAAAAGTTTATTATATATTAATGCAAATGTAGTAAAAGGAAAAATATAAAAAAGCTTTATTTTTTATTACCATCTCAATGTTGTATAATTTTGTATTTAAAAATACCAAAGCACATTGTGAAATTAAAACATTTCAACCACCATGTTCTTCCTGAATAGAACATATTTGCAATTGTATTACAGTTTTTGAAAACAATGAAAATTGAAACTCCTTCAAATTAAAACAACATAACAGGTGATATGCAATTATTTCTTTAGGAGAAACACTCAATGTTTTGTTTATTTGAATATTTTTAAATGATGTTAATGTAATTAATAATCTTATTCAAAATACGAGTTTAAATATTAATGGTTTACTTCACAGAATAAAGTGAATGACTGAAGTAAAGATGCTAAAGTTCTGTTGAAATAAATAAAAATAGATGGTATAGTTTTCTGACTGCATGGAAGTTACATGAAATAATTTACATTAAATATTACAAATATTGAACAATTTCACACACACAAAAAAAAAAAAAAACGAAAAAAAAACATTTGACAAAAAACAGAAGAACAAGAAAAAAGAAAGACAAGTTGATTTTTACATAAAATCAAAGATTGAGTAAATTCTTTCACATTATAACAGTATTACAATTTTTTTTTTTTTTTTTTTTAAAGTGCCAATGCAAGTTTTAAATATTTTTAATTAAATATACAATACTGTTCCAATTAAATGGGACAAACATTTTTTTCATGCCTGAGTTAGTTTGGGATTAACAATTATGTCCCAAACCACCTCAAACCAGTTATATCTGCTCAGAAGTAATGTGGCGGATCTGCTTTGATTATAATTTACTCGCTTGATTTGTTTTAGTATATAAGTTGCTCAGTTGTGAGCCTTTCAGGGTGGTAGCTGGTGGTTAAAATTTAGTATTCCTTTGTAAAATTTTGCTTGTTCAGAGGTGGATATAATAACTCTGAGGAAGCATTCTAAAATAATCACTCTTAATGAACACACTTCTATGGCTATGAGAGATATGGCTACTGTAGTTGGTGTAGGAAAATCAGCATTTGAAGAATTTTAAAAACTAAATGTTTTTAAAATTCTTCAAATGCTTGATTTTAAAATTCTTCAATATTCCTGATCATCTGCAAAAAGAAAAGGAAAATGTGGGCTCAGATGGAAAATTACTCCAAGAACAAATAAAATTCTAACAAGAAATGGCAAAATAAATCAAAGTAAGGAAATAACAGACCTTTGAAGGGATTTATTGGATTATGGTGTTGAAGTGAGTACCTCAACTGTACAGAAGAGTTCTGGAACTTAGCCGCAAGGCCTCAAGACCGAGAAAAAAGTAATTTCTAACTCAGAAATCAATGAAAAAACGTTTAGCATAGGCCAAAAATACCGACCCTGGACTGTTAATGACTAGAAAGAAGGTAATTTTTAGTGATGAAACACATTTATTTGGGAAAGGATACAAATCAAGTGTAGTTAGATGAAGTGAAGTTAAAACTCTGCTGCCAGATCATATCCAAAAGACTGTAAAACACCCTTCTAAACAGATGTTTGTGGTTTTTCCACAACAAATGGCACTGGAAGCTTAGTTCCTTTTAAAGGCATGATGAATTATGTCAAATACATATAAATATTATGCAGTAGAATTGTTCCATCTATGGGAACATTTCAACATGATTTGGCTTCTTGTCCTAATTGATATCGATCCCGACTTATGCGGAAAATAAAAGTGCTTAATTGGGTTGGTAATTCACCAGACCTAAATTCTATTGAGAATTTATGACATATTCTCAAGAATAGTTTAGCGAAGAGGAATTACACGACAACAAAACAAATGATAAAAAGTGCTACACAAGTGTGATTCCATGATGATGAAGTAATGTTAAGAACATGTGTGCTGCACTAATGGAATCAATACCAAGACTAGTTGAAGAGGTAATTTCTGCTGTAGAAGGACATACTTCATACTAATAGAGATTTTTCTGTCTATTTAAGGTATGTAATGATTAAAAGTTAGAGAGTTCAAGAAAAAATCGTTTTTTTACCATTTGTCCCAATTAATTCAAACAGTATAGTATATTAGTATCAAATTGTTATCAATGACCATTTAGTGAAATAAAACTGTCCTAAGTCTAAAATGTTAGACATCATGCATTTCTTTTTGTTTATAAAACATTACAATTTTGAAACAATGGTTAAAATAACATCCAAGCAATTTAAAATACAACATAACACAATCCTAAATGCATTCTTTATAAAACATAAAAAATAGAATATTCATCTTCTCTTATATAAGTCAATCTCTTCCCCCTTTATTAAAAGTATATCAGGTGAAATTATACACTAAAAATTCCGCATTCTACAGTAAAATAAAATTCAAAATTTATAAGACATTTTTCTTAAGATTAGCTAGCTATTTTTGCTCACCAAGATAATGAATTGGATGTTAATGTTTTTTCACAGGGATGTTTCCTCAGTCAGTAATAGAAAATGAATTCTTCCTTTCATATCCAAAAATGGTACAGTTATATATTACAATAATCAAATTATATTAAAAAAAAAACTTGCTAGCTTTAGTTGCGATTTCAGAGTGGATCCCTAAATATAATAAGACAACTAATTTGATGGGAACATACAAGTATCTTAATAAAAAAAAACCCTGGGCTCTGGTAACTTATAGCAACTTTCAGCTATTTTTGTAATTCTTTCAATAATGCAAGATGAAAAAAAAATGAATAAAACGTTAATAGTAAGGGAGTTAGTTGAATATTGAAGAAATGACATACCTGGTGGGTCTCCTGGAGCAGACGGATACTCTTGTCCCGGTGGTTTTGGAAATTGTTGTCCTTGAGGATAGGGTTGACCAGCTGGATACTGCTGAGCAGGATAGGGTTGACCAGCTGGATACTGCTGAGCAGGATAGGGTTGACCAGCTGGATACTGCTGAGCAGGATAGGGTTGACCAGCTGGATACTGCTGAGCAGGATAGGGTTGACCAGCTGGATACTGCTGTCCAGGAAAATTGCTGCTGTGGAAAAGGTCCCCAGCAAGGTCAGGTCTGAAACCTGGATAGGGTGGAGGCTGCGGTGCTGCCATTTTTATACTTTAATACCTAAAGAGGAAAAAAAAAATGTACCAAGGTGTAAGAACATGGAAGACATGTTTTGAAATTAAAAAATTGTAAATGCTATGATGTCTATCAAATATTTAAATATTAATGAGATAATTAGCTAAATAAACAAGGATCAAAAATCTTCCAGTCAAACAAGATTTAACTTTTGAGATTTTCCAAGTTACACAGCACATTATAAAAATTTAGAATGCATATCATACCCATTTTTAAAAAAAATGTTACATTCAGTTTAAAAATGAATTTTTTTTTTGCAAAGGCATATTGTACAGTAGAAATTCCCCGACCCTTAACCACACACAATGGAGCTTATAATTTTAATTCACACTCAAGAGACAGATAACTAAATTGATACCTCATTTTTCTAACTCTTAAGATATACAAATTTTACAGCTTGGTCCTATTAAACATGCAACAGCCCCCCACACACACACTACTCCTATCTGAATCATGATATTCAATAATATCATGATTCAGACATACAAATTGTGACTTGAATATATTGCCAGCCCTGTGCTCATAACTATGATCAATCAGTTATTTGTATTCAATCCAAATAAATGTCCAAGTTCTTTCACTAAAAATTGAAAAGTTACTAGCAAAAGCACTGTGCTTAATCATGAGAATTTACAAAATTAATGTGTAAGGCACTGAATGTAACACTGCAGTTAATTAACATTGATGAAATTCATGAATTGATATAATTTAACAAAATAACAAACTCAAATACTTATATATATAAAATACTAGAGCTAAAAAGCAAGTTGTTAGAAAAAAATCAAAAAATTTAGCAAAAGTTGAATTACAAAAAATGACTACATAACGACCTGGCAATTAATTTTCATACCATTCTGGAAGACAGAGGCTAAACTACATTTAATCAACAGCTGCTTCTATTATTCTAAGGAACAAACAATCTTCTACTGGAATCTGTCACTTATCTATTTCCTTACAGTATATTTAATGGAAATAAAATGAAATTTAAATATGGAATTAATGAGCTGTTTTACTTACTAATTGATAATAATAGTGATATATTTGCAAATTGAGTTAATATGATTTCATTTTATAAAAAATAAAAATTGTTTCAATTTAAATTACCTACCAACCTATGTTATCATACCAAAAGATAAGTTAACTTAATTCAAGACATCTGCATAAAATTACCAATTTTGAACCAAAATATTCAAGTGTATTTTGATAAATAATTTACTGAAATACAGAAAAATTGAAAGTGACTTCTGTGTGTGAAATGTTAGCTCAGTGAAACTTACCTTATATATATATATAACTTTAATCAGACTGATAAATCTTACCTAGAAGAGTAACTAAAATAGTGATTGTATTACTATTGAAACCAATTTGTCAACAGTCCAACTTTTGTGGGCTTTAACCCAAATCATCCTTTCACGCAATAGTTTTAAAATAACACAAAAATTTAGCGTAAATAGTATATTTTCTTAAAATTTATATAAAATAAGTAAATGTTATAATTTTCAGAAGTGCAGCTACTATATAATATATACTCGGGTACAGTTTCCTAATTACCCTTAACTGAAATTAAAAACCAAATGTTTTAAATGGTTTTCTTTTATATAACCAGCTGACTTCCAAAATTAAAGGTATCTGTAGTAAAATAAATTATACGAATTACACAACTTTCAATAAAGAGATTGAGGTATATTATAACATATTTAACAATAATCAAATAAAAATTTTGAAAAATTTATTCATTTTCAGTAATAATTTATTTTTATATACGTCACTTATAAATAGGTATTATTTTGATTAAATTTTTATTATATACTTTAATTCACACATACACAAATATAATGGGGTCTATTCATCACCAGAGGGCACAGTGATCATGTGATTATCAACCATTTAATATTGTGATTCAGTCATATGTATATACATTTATATTTAATAAAAGTAATTAAAATAAAATTTTTCTTTGTTGACCTAAGTAGGAATTAACTTGTTTTAAAATGGACTAAATTCATATGACATTATGGGTTAAAGTGTAGTATGGCGGGGGGGACTGGCGATGTCAATTTCTTTTGGTGACTAAAGTTGGTCATAAAACTACTTCAATTAGCGATAGGTGTCCAGAAGCCAGAATGAATTAGTTTTCTCGCCATATCTAGATAAAAATCACCAAATCCAAAGTCCCCCTCCCCATACTACAATTGAGCCAACAATAAGATCTAAAGATATTTGTTTTTTCAATTCTTTTCCACCTAATACAAACAAAACACTCCCGTACTTTGTTTTGTTACTTTGTATAGTTATTAATCTTTTTACAAGTTTACATAACCAGTAATGTGAAACATAACAATCTTGTGTGCTTTGTATCAGTGCCGGTCTAAGCGTTTTTGGGTCCTGGGGGCAAAAAAGATCTGGGCACCTGCCCCAAGCGCCCAATGGATAAATCGGCACTGCTTCCCGTTGTTGCTTTTACTTCATATGTATAATGGAGTGCAATGTAGATCCACCTCCTCATTGGTGCACCACAGAAACGATAATTATAAGGGTGACCTACAACGTCGGCATGTGTCGCCTACAAAAAATGCTTTTGTAGTGCAGCTGCCAGTGCTACTAAAAATAAACCTTGAAAGGTGTTATTAAAACCTGACTGTGTCTTAGACTCTCCTTGTGCTACTACTGTGACTATTGACTGGGCATGACTGCCTTTGTGCTCATTTATTTCCTTTTCACACATTTGTATGTCTCACCTTTATGTGTTTTGTGTGATTCTGAACAAATCAAGGATATGTGCTCTGCACTTAATTTAGACTGTGTTGTAAAAAAGTATTGGAGAGCTAATATCAATGGCCAGGTATTTAATAAATAAATAATAAAATAGATATTAACATGTGATTAACAGACAATGGGCAAATAATTTTACAAATAACTACAGCTTAGCAAAATCAAATTTTGATTTTTAAATACTGAAAAATTTTATATTTCTTAAAAAAATTATATTAAGCTTAAATAGAAAAATAAAAACCTTTTCTACATACATATGTATTGATTAGTTTATAATAAAACACCGATTTTTCTTCGTATTTGGCGATTTTTATCTAAATGTTCATGGTGAGATATTGAATTCATTCTAAAATAAATAATTCTGAAAAAAGTACCTTGGCGACTGCTTTTAGTCGCCAAAAAAAAAAAAAAGGACTGCGCCAAGTCCCCCCTATACTACACTTTAACCAAAGTTAAGCTTCATTTTAATCTCCATTTTTTTAAAATTGTTTTATAGCATGCAATTTAATATACACTAAATATGGCATTTGTTAACAAAAATAACTTGTTAACTAAAATTGGCACTAATTAACAAATCTGCCATGCCTGGATTAAAGCAACAGATATTTTTAAAAAAGTAGTGCATTGTTCTTAGTGCTCAGAAAAGAAACTGCTGTATGATTCTTTATGCTTGCTAAGCAATGAAACTTGAATTAGTTTTTAGAACTTAGAACGTTTTTTCCATTTTGTACAGTATAATTTCTTTCTTTTTTGTATGTTTTGGAGGAAAATTTCAGTAATGTATTTATAGGAATGCTGCAACAATGGAATGAATTAACCTCATATTCTCTGTAAGAAAGAATACATGGTTTCAAAACAGCAAAGGTTAAACAAAATTTAATAATGATAAACATGTGAATATGAAAGGAAATCACTATTTTAAGACCGATAACTCATAAAGCATCATGAAAGACATTTTACTTAAGTCATCCATAAAAATATACTCCCACAGGTGTGAGAACCAATTTGTGTAATTCTTACTTGGCAGAATTTATTCAAGAAACAAAAAATATACAAAACCAGCAATCCAAATGAGCAGTTTTACAATTTTCCCTTAAAATTTTAAAAGATTTATCCCCCTTTAAAGAAATTAAATCCTAAACCCATTTTAGAAGCTGTAAAAAAAATTGCTAATATCAACAACTTGTATTCCAACACTTTAATGAATATACACAGTGATAAAATATACTATTAAAAAACCTTCAAAACTAAAAAGAATGCAAATATTTGTAATTCAGAGAATAAAATTGAGATTTACGAGCAAAATTGTTTTCCATTCTTAAGGGGGACTGCCAAATGTACCGAAATGGTTAGGGTACTTTTGCACAATGAAATCACATTATTCAGGAGTATTACTTTTGCTGAGAACACAAATTACTCATATAAATCCACCTTGAAATGTAGAAATAATCTAGAAAAATTTTAAATTACGAAAAATACATATATCCTTTCTTCCAGAATTTTTTGACGCCATATTTGGCAAGCTTTATAACAAAGTCTGCAGATAGCGCCACATGAATGCAATCTACATACAAAAGTTTTGAAACGTTACTTTAGAATAAAATTACCACATAAACTGCTTAAATACACATTAATAATACTATATTTTATGAAAAAGAATATTTTGCTACAGGAATAATGACTTTAATCACTTCAGAAACACTAATTCTGCTTTTTTTTACATGAAAAAATGGGGGTGGGGGGGTAAAAATAAAGTAACCTAAACTACGCCAAGAAACCAATCCCCATGACATCCTTTCGAAAAGGCAACAGTCAAGTGACCTTGAGATCAGCTGACTGTTAGTTTTTACTTGAATTTTAGAATGGCTGGAAGAAGAATTACTTGCACATGGCAGCTGAGGAGAGGGAGGGAGACTATATTTAGCACTGATACTGGGGTTATTGCGCAAAAGTGGTCTTCAAACTTTTTCTACTCACAGAACTCCAAGAACACGGGTGGCCAACCTTTTTGGGAAGAGTGCCACAATTTGATAAAAAATAATGAGTGCCGCTTCCAATATTCCCATCAAACCAATATGGAAAAGTAAAAAAGTGTTACTTATAGGTTTATTGTGGAATTTTTACGCAAATAGCACATTTTTTTTAATGCAAGAAATTTAAAAATAAGATGAAGTACAAATTTAGGTTTTATTGTTTATAAACTTTTTACAGGTTAAATTCAGTTAAGTTAGGTAAAAAATAAAAATGAGTAACTTGAAATGTTTAATTTTAAATTACTAAACAGTTAGTATGTACTTAATGTGGCTTTTAAATTCTTTTTTTTTACCAAGTCATCTATATTAGGATTAACTTTTGCAGATGCTAACAAAATTAGGTTATTATACATGCACATCAGCTAGTTATATGAGTAATACTTATTTTATAATGTTCATAGCAGAAAACATTTATTCACACAAACATAATTTGATCCAAATTTTGAGACTTTAGTCTGAGACAACCCCACTTCAATAACATTGTAGAAATTATTTATTTTTATGTATTCAAATTTCTTTTAATTTTTCAGTATGTCTTCGCGTGCCCCCGTTACAACTCCACCGTGCCACGGGTTGGCCACCACTGCCCTAGAACTAGGTTTTTTGTGGAACCCCTAGAACTAGAAAGTATTTTTGTTGAATCCTATTCCACACAGACTTTTTTGTAAAGGCAACTAAAAAAGTATTGCATTTTATAGGGATACTTAAAAAAAAACAATTAAATAGACGTAAAGTAAGAATACTTAAAGGCTACAAAAAGCAGTTAAAAAGGCTGTTAAGTTGGAATACCCCAAAAATGATTAAAAAAAATTTTGACTCTTTTTTTGGTTTGGTCTAAGCATTTATGTAAAATGCACTATGCTAGGAGAATCCACATTGAAAAATTTCATCTAAATAACTTAATTCGATAAAAACATATGCTTAGAAATTGAACACGTTATTTTTGAATCAACCTGTAGAAAATCATATATCAGCTTTAAAGAATCATTTTTTAAGAAAACATTTAAATAAAGTTACTCAAATTTATTAATTTCTGATCAAAGTAAACTGAACTTAATTCCTTGCAATGGCAGGAATTTAATCCAGAGACAAATGAAACTGAATGAGAATATATTCTTAAAACAATAAAATGTTGAAGTAAAAATATAATGGTATGGGACACAACAGACAATCATGTTTACTCGAATACCCTGAGAAAGTCTTCAATAAAGTGCCCATAAGCTTCATTCATGAAACAACTACTTCCAACAAGACAATGATCCCAAACATTCAACATGTAGAGTTCATTTATGGTTGTTCAATCACAGGTCACATGTATATTCAAAAATTTAGCCAAATAACTTGAACTAAATTATACTGAACACTGATTGAAATAACAGAGAAAGGAAACATGATGCAAGAATGCGGACCAATCAAAAAAAGGCTTCTTTTAGAAGAATTTAACAAAATTTGTTCTGAAGTAAAAAAAAAACCTGGTAAAATCCGTGCCAAATAACCCCAAAAGAGAATATTTACCACAAAGTATTGAAAATATTTCAGAGGTATTTTGTTCACTGTGCTTCCATTTCTGTTTTTCACTATGATCAGTTGAAGAGTCCGACTTGTTTTGTCAGTTCATAAATTTGACGACCAAAAGTGGGTCCTCCTAGGATTCAACCTGTTCAACCAAATAAATGACCATCGCCCACGAAATACGAACCGAAACTGATAATTTTAGACTACGTATTCAACAAGGTCTATATAGTGACAGTTCGTAAACAATTTAAAAACCTTATCTTTCCATTACGTAAACATTAACAATAAATTTATGAGATAATATTTTTCACTTACTTCTTCCAAAAATACTTATAAATATATTCGATACTTCCTGCAATACACAGTCAAGCTTCCGTATCCGCAAGTGAATTTCACCTACGAAATTTCTGTTTAGTCTACAAAATGCTTTTTATTTGACGCAAGATGCGCTAAAGAAGGTTAATATCATTGCCAGATATGAAAGAAAATGAACAAATTCTACCCTAAAGCTTACCATTCACGCACTGCAGTGTGGCCGCGGTAGCCGAGTGGTATAGGTATCGGACCGTGGATTGCTTTGTCACGGGTTCGAGCCCAGTACCACTAAAGACCCGCCGTGTAGGGCAGCGATGCACGTTAAATCTGTCGAGAGCTGAAACGTCCTCCCTGGTGTGGTGTGGTAGTTTGGAGAGAGGGTGCCAGCTCAGGTGTCGTCCACGTCACTTGACCATGGTTCAAAATTACGTGGTCCGTCGCCAAAAGCCCTCGTGTAGCTGAACAGTGCGACGTTAATATTCAATCAATCAATCAATCACGCACTGCAGTACTTAAAACCTTTCACTTTCCTCAGCTTTAGCAAAATTTTCATTGCTTTAAATATGTTTTTTACTGGAATCTGGTAAAGTTTTCTTTATTTTCAATTTAAAAAATTGGGTTTCTTTTTCCTAAAAATTACATTACACGAATGTCCACAGTGTATTACAGTAATCAAAACACAAATGTGATATGAAATTCAATAAATTAATTTTTCAAAAATTGTGCTTTTTTAATTCAAATTATATTTTTCGTTTACTCAAACAGACAAATCTCAACAATGATTTTTTTTAGTAACATTTATGAAATTCCGAAATCTAGAAGTAACTTCTACTTCCACTTCTGTTTCCATCCTACACAAGAAAAGCCGATATAATATATACGTGTGTGTATAATAGCTTTTGTCGCTTAATATCCCATATAAAGATATTAACTTTATACGTTTGTTATGAAAAATAAGTTTTAGACTGAAAACAGAAATAACTTTTGAAATACTTCAATGAAAGTATGTATAAAAACAAATTTGATTATATTATTAATAAAGAGAGCTCTCTCTTTTATATAGAAGATCCTACAATCAAAAATGATTTTTATTATAATAAATTATTTCGTGAATAATAAAATTTTTATTTAAAAAAATTGTCAGGATTGTTGCTACCCCTTGCTGTGAGCAAAAACAAAAAAAATATGTTGAAATTTTCTTTTTTGTAAAAAAGAAAAGGTTTGAAACTTTTCCTAAAAACAATTGCGCAATATTGAATATGCGCGTAATGAATTTGACAGTTAATTATCACCTTAGAAGTGAGCTATTACAAACGTTCAAGAATGAATGCATAGTTCTCTCAAATCATTGAAAAAAAGGCAGATCTGTTTGAAAATTGCGCCTGGGATTGCGAAAAACCATAGATGAAAATCTGCCGAAGGATTGAGTGCTCCTAAATGTACATTGTTTATGTCCCTAGAAACAGAAATTTCGATGTGTTTGTTATCTTTTTCATAATGTTGAATTTCTCAGTCATATTGTAATACAAAAGCTTCTAAAAAGAAAAAAAAATTTTCTTAACAAATATTTCAATGCTTTAATTATTCTGAAATACTTTTTTGAGAGTACATTTTATCTATAATGCAAAAATAAACAATGTGGAGTATGAAAAGTGTGTATAAAGAAGTTAGGAAAACAAATAGATTTTAAAAACCCTTAAAAGCAAGCATGAGGAAGGAGATAATTTTAACATACAGCATTGTGTGGTAGCAGGAGCAGTAGGAAAACTTAGTGTCATTTATTGCATTAGGAATAGATTGCTATATATGTATATGGATAGATTTTATATCTCTAAAATAGAACATCAAACTATTGATGAGTAATAGTCATCTGAAATTAGTAATACATCAATACTAAACACAGTCTAATAACGTAAAATGTAAATTTTAATGTTCTTAAAACCAAATTATTAGATTTTAGAAAATTAAAGGGAAAAAACATTTAATTTTAGGTGAAATGAGAAGGTGTTTTCATTTCATTCTGTCTCAACATGAACATTGGTAGAAGGACTGACACTTATCAACAAAAGCTAATAACTTTCATTAGCTTTTGTTGCCAGCAATCTTTCATGGTATTTAAATGAATTAAGACAGAAAAAAATGATAAACAGTGAAAAGCAAAAATTGTTAATTTTATTGTCCTTAATTGCACATATGTTGGGTTTATCGATTTCTTTAGCTGTATTAATTTCTATTTCTTTTAGAGCATGAATCAAATTTGCTCTCAAATGTAAGGAAACGTGCAGATTTATATAGAATTTCATATGTCTGACAATAATGTTATAAACCTTATGGTTAAAAAACTTTCAAGTGTATTGAACTGTAATAGCCAGATTTAGAAAAATCTTTTGCACCCTTTTTGAAGTTTGATTTGTAAGTGTACCTTTATTAATTCATTAGTCAGTTTAGTGTGATTACTGGTAAATGACACAAATATTACTTCAGAATATCTTCCAAACCAACATTTTATTTACTGCACATTAACTAAGTGAAATTCTATTCTATTTCCAGAAAACATTGTACATTAGCCAAGAAATAAATCATCTGTCAAAACATATTTGGAAAATATGTTATATTATTAACTTAACTCAGTTGCCAAACAGTCCATGAGGGCTAAGTCCTACTGTACCCAACTCAGTACACACGACCTTGGGCTCTGAGCATATGTTCTGGTCAGGTGGTCAGTCTGACATGAAAACCTCCAGTGTAAAGTTCCCAAGCAAGCTTGGTACTCATTTATCGACCCACTGAAGGGATAAAAGGCTGAGTGAACCTTGCCCAGCCTGAGGTTTGAACCTCAGACCTGTGGTGTGGAAGCGCGATGCACTAACCACTCAGCCACTGGGCTTCCATGTTATATTATTATTAAACTATTATAATAGTTAGTGACGCTGTGCTGTAGGGCCTGGGTTTGAATCCCAGAGAAGGCATGGATGTTTGTAAATGTATAGTGCCTTTGCGGCGTGGGGGTGCTCTAGATAGCGGTCAAGTTGCAAGTTCTCTTGTGAGGTTGGTGGAAAGGGAAGAGAGGTGGGAGGCCTCTGACCATCCCTAGGCTGCTGTACTTCAAAATTTGAGTGGAACCAAGCCAAATCGTACTGTCGCCTGTGTGGTGTTCAAAGCTACTACTAATAACAGGCATACAACTAGCCTCTTGCCATGATGAATTTCGTGGGCCTTCATCTGATGTTACTGTCAATCAAGTGGCATAAGTAACAAAAACAACAAATAATTAATGGCTAATAATTATGTTCATTTTAATTATATTTTTAAATATGCAAAAATTGTTTTTCATTTTAAATTAAATCAGTTACTAAGAAAAAAAGTTTAAGAGTTAAATTTTCTCAACAAAACTAAGGTTGATATATTTTCATTTTTAATAAAAAGTTTAAATGTGCTTTAAAAAAATGTTCACCTTTGAAAGTCATAAATTCAGTTAGTGTTCAATATAGTAATTATGAAGAGAAAGTAATTCAAATTTTTTGAAGTATTTTTGTAATATTTTTTTTTCAGATTAAAATGAGTGATGATGCTCCAATAATATATGGTTTAGAATTCCAGGCACGTGCTCTCAGTGCACAGAGTGCTGAAACTGATGTCATTAGATTTTTTGTTGGAACACAATCTTTGAAGTTTGATAATCAGATCCATCAATTAGAATATGATGAAGAAAGCAACAGTATTCTTAAAACAGTCTTTCTTCATAGTACTGGAGAAATCTGGCACATTAGTACCTCACCCAAAGATCCTGCTCTTCTCTCTACATGTTATAATCAAATAACTCCTGATGGCAAATGTGAAATGCATGGAGCTTTGTGGAAACTTCCTGCAAATTCTAAAACATGCAGTTCAGATGATTCATGTTCGACATATCCAGCATTAAAGCATGTTACAGATTTTGACACAAGAGATAGTGTGGGAGAATTAAAAAGTATCCTGTGGGAACCAATATCAGGAAACAGAGTCATTAGTTTATCTGACAATTCCTTTCATTTGTGGGATTTAAATAATGTTGTGAAACCTCTCCAACAATCAGAAGTGGTATTTGAACAGAAGGGTCGACAGAAATTTGTTTCAGCTGCTTGGAATCCTCACCATAATTGTAATATAGTTGCAACTTCTTTAGATACATCTGTACGAAGTTGGGACTTACGTACATCTCAAAATGCATGGTCAGTTGAAAATGCTCATGGGCAATTGGTTCGATCTATTGATTTTAATCCAAACAAGCAATATTATATAGCTACATGTGGTGATGATTGTCAAACAAGATTTTGGGATGTACGGAATACGAATGGACCTCTCTTGGTCTTTTCAAATCATTCTCATTGGGTATGGTGTGTCAAGTACAATAGCTTTCATGATCAACTTGTTTTAACATCCAGTAGTGATTCTAGGGTTATATTATCAAGAGCTGCTTCTGTATCTTCTGAACCATTTGGCCACCTACTCGATGATGATGATATTAATAACCATGAAGAAGGAGATAAAAATAAACAGATATCAGATGATGTGATTTCAATCTATGAAGAGCATGAAGATAGTGTGTATGCTGTTGAATGGTCTACAGTTGATCCGTGGTTATTTGCATCATTAAGTTATGACGGACGCTTGGTTATTAATAAAGTTCCTCGTTCAGAAAAGTATAGAATCCTTTTGTGATGTATAGATCCTGTATTAGTTCTAAATAAATGTCCACTTGTTCCTTAATTTTATGTTTATAGACTATATTTATATATATTTTGTTTCGAAATTTGCAATAAATGCATATATATTAATAGGAATTTTGTTTGTTAACCTTTGATTTTTTAAAAACATTTTCATTTTATTATATGCAGTTAAAATGAACATTATAAATTGTAAATACACTCAAGTATATTCTTTGAAGAAATATATATTTTAAAAAGACATGGTTCATTTTTTAGGTTCCATGTTTTGTCAATTTGTAATATAATTAAATACACAGGATTATTACATTTTAGATAAACATGGTTTAAGGTTGTTTATTCATTATTATTACAGAAAAACAAGTAATATAAAAAATGGTTTTTCAATTCCTACTATTAGTTCACACTCTCCCTATATATTTATATACCTTGTTCAAATTTTCAATTGTTAATAAAATACTTTCTTTTTATCCATTCAAGTTCAAATACATTTTATTAAACTTGTAGGGGATGACACTTGATGTTTTAATACAGTTTTCTCTAATATTAATTGATTAACTTAGCTCAGTGGCGCAACAGCCCATGAGGACCAAGGCCTACTGTTTTACCCAACTCTGTAAACACGACCTGGGGCCCTGAGGTGCATGAGCAGATGTTTTGGTCAGGTGGTCATTCTGATGCGAAACTCCCAGTGTTAAGTTCCCAAGCAAGCTTGGTACTCATTTATCGACCCACTGAAGGGATGAAAGGCTGAGTCAAACTTGTCCAGCCTGAGGTTTAAACCTTGGACCTGTGGTGTGGAAGCATGATGCACTAACCCCTCAGCCACTGGGCTCCCATATTAATTCATTAATTAAATTTAAAAGAATAAATAGTAACAAACAAAAATAATAGTCCAACAGCATATATAGAAAGAAAAATTGTTCGTTGTGTCCCTGTAGTGCATTGAACTTATCCAAAGTTTGTGGATTCGAATCCCACCTGGAATGGCTTAATTTTTGAGAATGATTTTTTTTACTATACTATTTTATTAGAATAATTAAATTTAATTAATGGATAAAAAGTAACAAAAACAAAAGTCCAACACCATGTATAGAAGGAAAATCTTTCTGTTTTGTCACTTAATAGGGTGCTTCTGTCATGTGTAGTATATACATATTTATATTAATTGTGTGAAGATCCCCTTGGATCTCACTTTGAGAACGAGAATAATTTTGAGTCAATAAAGGACCAGTAGGAATTTTTATAAATAACTTTCTTTATTTGGTTATCTTTCCCAAATAGAATCAAAGACTTTTAATAACAAATAAATCAAAACAGCTTTATGAGGTTTAAAAGGGAATTTCCTTTATATTAACTTAAATATTTAGTGATCCAATTAATTAACAATTAGAATATCGATTACGCAGAGATTACCGCAATAAGAGATCCCAGAATTATATTCAATAATGTTCCTACTGAACATTTAACTTTAATCTCACTCCTAATATAAAACTTTAATGAGACTTTAATTATAAATCAATATTTATATACCACACTGAATATCAGCTCTTCCTGTGCCTAATTTATCCACCTAGAAATCTTCAATAATAAATCTCTAACTTAACTATTATAACTTCCTGCTTCAATCTCTCTCTCCTACTGTGTGTCTCTCACTTTACTATTCCGTTCGACTTAAATACTTTATCTAATCTGCATAACAAAAGGAATCCCTGTCCTCTTTTTGGAGTTGATTGGAAATAGGTAGGGAATTAAATTTCCTTAAAAAAAGACGTCTCAGAAGGTTAGTGATAAAGTTCCGTATAGATTTGTCACAATTGTAGCTATTTAATAAATAGTAACTAAAATAAAAATTTTCTTTGCTGACCTAATTTAGGAATTAACTTAATTATTTTTATATTACTTGTTTAAAGTCAATTCCTACTTAGGTCTCAACATAGAAAAAATTTTAGTTAATGAGTTCATATTTGAAAAAACTGTTTTTACACTGTCATCCGCTACAAGTTTTAAAAAAATGTATTTGAACTTGAATGGATGAATAAAAGAATAAGTACACTCGGACCTCTATTTAACGAAGTCGCTAATTCCCGAAAAAAGTTCGTTATGTGGAAAATTCGTTATACAGATGTTCGTCTTTCAATATACTTAATAAACCTCATAAAACAAATTTTAAATTCATTTATATTGAAAAAAGTAATTATTCGCACATTTTCGTATATTAATATATATTTCATGTATCTTGCCCATCAAGAAAAAGAAAGGAAAACAAGAAAAAAGAATGTCAAAGAGAGAAATACACTGTATTTTCAACATTAAGAAAATAATTTTATATTAAAATTAATGAATTTTTTAGGAACATTTTCTAACTTAAAGCATACAAATAATTTTAAGCATATATTATTTTATAAATAGAAATTCAAAAGATACATTACCACACATGCGTCCTTAAATTTAATTACTCATAAAATTTGTTAATTTTGCTTGAGTTTTAAGTTTGAAAAAAAATGCTTTGTTTCATAATACGCCTCACCCCTTTAGGTGTATTTTCGTCATACTGTATAATCCGCGTCGAATTTTTTCAAATGAAGGTTTGTTGATTTCTGTATTCACATAATTTTCGTCTTTCTTGCAATCCATTGCTGTATTGTTTTTATTTCTCACACTGTTCAAAATATCCGTTTCAGTTAGTGATCCAGAGGTTTCAGAATCAATGTAAAGAAAATGATCAACTTCTTTAGCTGTATCCCTATTTTTGTCCATTTCTTCTAAGGGAATATTGTCTTCATCCTTGCCGAACTCTACTGCTGACTAAGAATCCAGCTTTGGCAAAACTGTTGCGATGCGCGTCATCATAGTTCCACGCTTTCGAAATACATTCCTGTAAGCTGATATTTGGCATGGATTGTTTTCAAGAGCAATGATAACTTTTCGCAACATCCTCTTGCGGTTGGACCTCTATATAACGAAGTCGCTAAATCCCGAAAAAAAGTTCGTTATATAGAGGTTCATTTCTCAATTTTCTTTATAAACCACATAAAACAAATTTTAAATTCATAAACACTACGTATTTAAAAAAAATAATTATTGACATCTTTTTATACATTAATATATGTATATTTTACCTATTCAAATAAAAAAAGGACGCAAAGAAAGTTTCTTGACGCCTTTATCCACTAGCTGAATAATTATACATATTTCTTCGATGCTAAAGCATTTACGTTTTGACATTTTCGAGCTACAAGAAGCGAAGTTACCAGCACGATGGATCAACGCTACAAATGAACGGAGACTAGTTCGAGGACACGAGACAACTCCACTGAGGGTGAAAGGGAATATCGAAGATGTTTCCAGTGAACAGGGCAATGGGGGTTAAGGATTGCACTTCTTGGATGAAACGCTCAAATTCTATTGTACTCGGAGAGTTGGGCACCAGTTCAAGATTTATGACCACCATAAAATGTGTTAAAAGAGAGATCAACTTGAAATGTCCAGAAATACTTTAAAACTAGCGAGACGAAAAATTGAATCACAAGAGAACAAGTTCGTTAAATAGAAAATGTACTTCGCTATTGGGAGGTTATTTCACAAAGAAAATCGTGAAATGTTCTTGGTTCCAGGAAAAAGTTCGCTGTATAGAGGTTCGACTGTACTTTAAAATTTTTTATCGCAACTTGATTCATTGGCTGCAGTTTTGATGCAATATTTGGTAGCAAGTAAAAAACTGTTACATTTTTCGGTTTATTTCCATCGAATGGGTGGGGGAATTATGTAAAAGGAGAGCAATTTTGTGATGTTCTTTAACCATACCTTTGAACCCAATTTTCACAAATTTCTGCCGTCATCCTAGAATTTCTGTTAAAGTAATAATTAAATTCCAAAAATTTTTGCATTTTTGAAACAATTCTTGGAGAGTTTTGCCTCTTTCTGTAACTAGTGGTTTAAATTTCTGATATCCAGTCATATTTGCTCCTAACATAGCAGTTATTCTTGCTTTGTTTTTTTCCCTCCAAAGCATTTTTCGTTTTTAAATGTTAATGTTTTTTGTTTCCCCAGACAATACTTTTGCTACAATTCCGTGTCTTTTCTTAAATTTTCTTAGGCATCCATTGCTACTTAGAAGTTGATCGTATCCTAATGCCTTCGCAAATTGAAGAGCTTTCTATATTATGAAAGATCCAGAGATTGGAGCATTTTTATCTCACATTATGCGTATCCACTTCAAAACTGCCTCGTCGACATCTTCACAGACACATGTTCACAAACGGTTTGAACATTCGGTGAATCATAATTTTGAAGCTTATCTCCATTTTTTTAAAATAATAGTTGATAAGCTATTCAGAGGAATACCAAATTTTAAAGAAATTTAAAACTTATCCTGCCTTTACCCATTTCCTGACGAATTAATTTTTTTCTTTGATGTTCAAGCACTTACGTTTTGACATTTTCGAGCCACAAGAAACGAAGTTACTAGTGCGACTGATTAACACTACAAATGAACGGAGACTAATTCAGGGACACGAAACAACTTCACTGAGGGTGAAAGGAAATATCGAAGATGTTTCCAGTGAACTGGACAATAGGGGTTAAAGGCTGCATTTCTTAAATGAAACGTCTAGAACTCTATTGCTCTCGGCGAGTTAGGCATCTAATAAAACCAGTTCAAGGTTTACGACCACCATAAAGTATGTTAAAGAAGAGAATAACTTGAAATGTCCAGAAATACTTTAAGAGTAGGGAGAAAAAAAATTGAATCACAAAAGTTCGTTGTATAAAAAGTGCACTTCGCTATAGAGATGATATTTTACGAAGAAAACCGTGAAATGTTCTTGGCTTCAGGAAAAAGTTCGCTATATAGAAAAATTCACAAAAGGTTAATCATATGGAGGTTTGACTGTATTTGAAACCAAGAAAAAATCGTTAGAAAAACCTACTGGCTCCATCTGTTGCAGCTAGTTCCAACTTCGTCAGAAATAACGCATTATAAATTAAAAAATTAAATTTAATTAATGAATTAATATATTTGAAGGGGAAAAAATGTATTAACATCAAGTGTCATATACTACAAGTTTAAAAAAGTTGTATTTCAACTTGAGTGGATGAATAAAAAGTATTTTATTAAATGATTGAAAATTTGAACAAGATTTATAAATATTTATATAAGGAGAGTACGAATTAATACAGTAAGACCCCGCTTAATGTGGGGGTATACGTTCCATCAAAGTAGAGCGCAATATGAAACAGCGATAAACGAGGTTATCTCATCATGCAAATAATGGGGTTAAGGGAAGATGGGTAGAAATTGGTCAGGTATTTTACCATTAAATTTATTAATGCGACGCCGGTTTAACTTAAGTTAAATTGATTAATTTATTTCGTTCGATCCATTTTAAATAAAACCCGGTTCTATTCTTCTGTTGGCGTCACACTATAGCTTAAGTTTAAACATTAGATCTTTTAAAGACAAATAAACTGTACGCTAAATCAAAAGACATTCTCTAATTAATCATTAGTTTATTTTAAAACAATAAGATTGAAATTACGTTAAATTATAAAGAGATACATAACAGAACATTACTTAACTGATAGAGATCGAGAGAGAGGAGTCATGACGGTGCCTAGAGTCCCCACCTGCGGTATTGGAAGGGACGTGTCAGACCAAGTGGGTGTGAGAGAAAAAGCGTCAGAGAGTCTCTAATCAGGGTGCATCTCGTTTTTATTTGGCGGCAATTTACACCTATGTGCTGGAGCGGATTCTTTACAGTGTCTGCATAATTCTTTCTCATTGGTCTAGGGTCAGCGGATGATTACCGTCTCACGGTCAGTGACATCCCCAAGCGCGGGAAAATCCCAATGACATTCCCTATATCATGATGTATTTATGGGAACAATGCTCCCTTCCAGGCGTGGGAACGCGTCACCCTTTTCGGTGGGGTAAAGAGACGCATTCACCAAATTCCATCCGTTGTAAACAACAACAGGGCAGATGTAAAAATTACAGTTGTAACTCTGGGGACCGGCGACCTCCCATCACTCCTCCCCTCTTTCAGATTAATAAAACTAAAATTATTGAAACACAAAAATTTCAGTTAAGTAAATGTAAATACAAATTGCCCTAGCGTCGGCACATCCAATACAAGAAAATTCATTGAGGAAATGTCCATATCAAAGTCCAAAAAAAAAAATTTGTATAGTCAGTCGCGAAAGACTCGTCTTCCCTTCAACAGGCACTTCACGGACTCTTGATTCACAGACTTTTGGTTCACGAACAGCTGTCCACGTCCTGATGGGAGAAAAAAAATTGTCTGGAGCGTCGTAATCTCACTGAAAGCACTATAGTTCGTCGTTCTATTGATCTTCCGGTGCTGTTTGAATCCTGTAGGGGTTCTGCCCATACTCGTCCATGATGGCCGCAGCTCTATCAGCGCTTCCAAATCTCGAACGAAATCTGTTAAACTGCAAAAAAAAAAAAAAAAAAAAAAAACTTTGTCTCCCAGGGAAACCATATTAGTAATGAAACCACAATTATTGAAAAAAATTTAAACTTGGCCCTTTGTGACCGCCGTCGAAGACTCCAAAAGCACCAACCTCCAACTCCTCTCACCGCTCATAAAATAAAAATAAGAATGTAAAAAAAATACAATCAATTCCTGAAGTTCCTACCCAATTCCGTGAGGGAAAACCAAATTAACTATCAACAACGACAATGACGTTAATGTCCGAAGAGAAAAAAAATTCACTGAATGGATCACCCAAACAACAAAACATCAAACACAGAATGACAAATAGAATTAATTGAATAATCACAAAGAATCGTGTGCCACTAAATAATAAAAAAAATTAAGACAAATAACACGTAAAAAATTCAAAATTTGCGTATCTAACAACTGCGCAACTCACAATAACAACACTTAGGAGTATTGAACAAAATACATTGATAAGAAATAAACGCTAGTGAAAACATTTACATACAATTCAAGCGTGGCACCCAGAAACAGACACCTCATAATCGTTTAACATCGAAATCTTGACACGACTAATGTGAAGTGAATGTCCAAACCACTAAAAAAAAATACTAGCAGAACTCTTCACATACTCAAAGCATAAGAAATTGCAATGGTTCACTAAGAGCACTGATAACAATATTTAATGAAAATAATTAAGTAAAAGTAAAAAAAAAATAGAGATTGAAACGATGGGTGTGCATAGGTGGAGAAAAAAAAATTTATAACCTCGGAGAATGCTTAATAGCCTAAGAAATTAAAAAATTCACTACAAGCATTGGTTACAAATGAAAGTTAAAAAAAAAAATTAACGTAATTAATTAAGATTTGCAAATTAAAATTCTATAAATTAACGAATCGTATAAATGATAAAAAAAAAAAAAAAAATTTATAACCTGTAAGAATGCTGAGTAGCCTAAGGAATTTTAAAAGAAAACTTCACTACGAGCATTGGTTACAAATGAAATTACGAAAAAAAATTACTGCAATTAAATTTAGAATTGCAAACTATGAGTGCGCATGTGATCAGTATGCACCCCCACTGTTTACAAATGCAACACAAAAAAATACATGCCATTCCTTGCGCAAACGATTTGCTGCATGCCGCAAACGCCAGCACAAGAGACAGAATGAAATTAAGATAAAAAAAAATTTGCAAATCCGATTGTAAAAAAAAAAATTAACTATAGCGATTAATGCCTTCAATTTAAATTTGAGAGGGAAAAAAAAATTTCTTCCACATTCAACACATTCGAATTTCCATTTGAGAAATGAATTCCAGAAATCACAAGTGCAGTTGAAAATTTCAGAAAAAAAAATTAAAAACATAAAATTGATATGCAACCCAAGTCATATGAGGCGACACATAAAGAGTAAAGTAATTTAACTAAAAGAAAATTATTGCAAGTGTTACACATAATTAAACATAAATTCCAAGATAAAAAAAATATCGCTAAACTAATCAACATAGCTTTTTAACAATCTATGTAATACAATGTATCAAGTCCAGATAATATAAAAAACTCAAAATGTTTCACTATACACGCAACAAATATACAAACACGAAAAAAAAAAAAAAGATCCTCGATTTACAACAATACCGCTAACTCAATTCATCGAAAATCCTCTAATTAATAACTCAATTATAATTCTATAACACCAACCTAAAATTCTCAGTAACCTTAAAATGATTCCTCGATAATCCAAAATTGCCTTTCCTCAGATCGTTCACATCTTATTCCTTAATAACACTAACTAAACTTATCTGCAACTTCCGAATAATCAATTGACTGCTCCACAATACCATTAACTAAAACCATCTATGCTCATCAGCTTATGTACACAAAATCTCACATACCCAATAACACTAACTAGACTTATCTGCAACATCCGAATAATTAATCGACTTCTCCACAATACCAATAACTAAAACCCATCTTAGCTCATCAACTTATTTACAAAAATCTCGCATAATCCTCAACTCGAACTTTCCTAAATGCATCTCAAAACATTATTAAATATACCACACAATCATTAACTCAACTTATCTATGTTCATCAACTTAATTACTCGAAATCGTACAAAATCCTGAACTCAAATTACCTTCTCTACATCAAAACAACTTTCTCAAATATACCGTATAATTATATCAACTCAATTTCCTTTGCCCAAAATCCTTAAATCAAAATATCCTTCTGTACATCAAACAATTTTCTCAAATAAACCTTATAACTTTCTTTTCAACTCAATTATCCATTTCCATAAAAACAACTATCGAATAAACGTACTTTGAACAAACTTATCTATCTCCATGAAAAAAAACAAAATAAACTTTCCCAATTCTTCAACAAAAATTCATCAGTGCAAACTTTTATCTATCTCCTTCAAATAACTTTCTCAAATATTCCACGAAATCCCTAACTCAAACTTATCTAACTCCTTAAACACGTAGTGAAACAACAAAAAAAATTTCACACCCAATCCTCTTCCAACATTCCAGCATCCTAACGTAAAAACAGGAAACAGGGGGGGAGAAAACGAAAACCCTTTGGAAAAATTTTGCTTAGTCTCTTATCTCTGTCGCGACAGCAGTGGGGGGCAAGGGGAAAACCCCTCCTAAGGCGGAAAGAATCCGACATCCAAAAATTCCACCCCTGAACTGATGCTGCCCGCGGGGAGGAGAGTCCCTGCGAAAAAGGAGTAACCAAGAAACAGAACTTCCAATCAACAAACAGTATCCCGCCTTGATGCGAGACTTCTTTGGGAGGGGGATCCCACGAGAAAAAAATCGGCGGAGTCACCGGAAATGGACTTCACGCGGTTTCCCCCATCACTCAAGCGCAAAAGTTAAATTGAAAACGATATTTCTCTCTCACACTCTATTTCCAATCCTCAATTCTCAAGCAGAAAAAAAAACGTCCAAACAATAGATAATTCTCCCCCGATCAAACATATAGAACACACAAAGCAGATTTCACAAGCAAAACGTCCAACAACAGATAATTCACCCCCGATCAAACATATAGAGCACACAAAGCAAATTTCTCAAGCAAAACGTCCAACAACAGATAATTCACCCCCGATCAAACATATAGAACACACAAAGCAGCTGCCATCTCTCGTCGCTCAAGTACACCAGAGACAAATTGAAAACGCAACCCAAGGATAAACACGCGCAACACTATTTCAAGCACGACTCCACAGATAAGAATACCTAATCTACACAACACTATTCTAAGCACAATTACACAGATAAGAATGCCTAATCTACACAACACGATTCTAAGCACAATTCCACAGATAAGAATGCCTAATCTATACAACACTATCATAACAACCCAAAAACTGAAGATGAAATGTCCACACCGCGAACAAACCAACCAATCCCTCCAATTACAACAACAAAAACAAAAAAAAAAAAAAACAAAAAAACTTATTACCAAATAACAAGCAGAACTACTTATTAAAATCCAGAACAAAAAATTTAAATCATCATCAATACTCAGCTAAATAATCTACCCACGCGCTAACATAAATCAACACATGTAAGCCTAGCATCAACGACAAAAAAAATTACCATATTGAGAGACCAAACGTTAAAATTCCTAGTAAGTTTAGCACACAAGCGAGACACAATTATTGACTGCACATTAATTTAACAACCACAATTAATCTAAACCAACAGAAATACTATCTCGACAAACAAGACCTTCAATTCCTAGTACAGTTTAGCACACAAGCGAGACACAATTATTGACTGCACATTAATTTAACAACCACAATTAATCTAAACCAACAGAAATACTATCTCGACAAACAAGACCTTCAATTCCTAGTACAGTTTAGCACACAAGCGAGACACAATTATTGACTGCACATTAATTTAACAACCACAATTAATCTAAACCCCTGAATAAACAACAACAAAAAAAAATTCCAAATCTATAGCAAAACAAACGCAAAAATTAGATGAGCATTGAAACACCCAACGGAAACACCAGACAATTTTAAGTCAAAGTTAGCAATCATCTCACATAACAAAACAACATGCGCGAGAAAAAAAATATTAAAGTTTCAACATAATTTCTTAGAGAAAATATCCAAACAGCCATCTCTATCCATATCTTAACAAGCATAAATTCCAATGTTATCATCATTTAGTAATACATAACCACTTAAAATTAATACACCAACAAAATTTAGCAATAAATTAATTCCAACAAAATGCCGTTACCAAAAAAAATTAATCTTCCATGCAAAATCAAATTTAACCAGAAAGTACACAGTTATACACAATCAAATCATCATAAAATAAACTATTCAATAGAGGAACCTTTTGTATGAAAAAAAATTAAATTTACTAGAAAATAATCACAACACAAACTATGTAATAGATGAGAAAAAAAATTTCAAATGTGTATGTGTGTATAGCAACAACATTCAAATTTCATGACAGGTGTCCAGAGACCCCAAATTTGACTTTTGCCGCAAACATAAATTAAAGCTTAAAATTAATAAAATTAAAAATTGACGTACGTACATGATTATCATTGAATAACACTTGCATTACACAAAATTTATTTAATATATTGCACAAAACACACAGCATAAAAATATTTTATCTAGAGTTAAAATTGATATTAACCACAAACACAACACTATGTCATTTAAGCATAAAATCAAGACATAAAACAAACTGCATAAAAAAAAATTTAACTGGAATTCATTAAATAACAGGAAATCATTAAATAAATGAGTACAAAATTTGATCTAACAAAAAAAAAAACATGAAACAAGGTGCAACTATGAGACAGGTACCATTCAATGTGTGCTCTCGAATAGACAAAGTGTAAAAATTGTAAAAAAAAATTTCAGTCTCCTTCAAAAAATTTTAGCGCGGAAATGTATTAACGAGCCGAATTGCCTGCACGAGCCCTTAAATTATACCGTGGACTTGGAACAATACCCTTAACCTCCGTCTCGTCTGGTTGTAAATCATCCAAATTTTTCAAATGCAAATATGAAAATCTCTTAATAAATGGAATCATCCGATTGATATGCGTGTTAAATCTTTTCCTCAATTGTTCTACATGTTGAACCCTATAATTGACATTAGAAAAACGCTCTATTACTCTGTAAGGACCTTCGAACTTAGGTCTGAGTTTTGGAGGTAAATTAGATTTAATGTTAGGCGTCTTGATAAAACACAAGGACCCAATTTTGTAATCGTAGTGATGTTGTTTTGTCGCTCTCGTACTCAATTCAACATGTGATGCCTCCTGATCCTTTAGATTATTTAAAACTTTATTGAAAGTATGCTCCAAAGACGGTAAAAGTTTCTCGACATATTCATACTTATTTTGTGGTGTATCGGAATTCTTTTCGTAAGTGTAAGATAATCGAATATCTCTGCCATGCTCTAGGAAAAAGGGAGATGTGTATGTAGCTTCATGGATCGCTGAATTTAATGCTAACATGGTGTGCGGGAGTTGCTCATCCCAATCGTTTGTGTTTTGTGAAATTGATGCCAGGATATTGGCTAGCGATTGATTGGGTTTCTCTACCCTACCGTTGACGTGAGCGGAATAACTTGATATGTGCCTTTTGTGAATACCCATGACTCTGCAAAATTCAACAAATTCGGAACTCTTAAAATATGTAGCGTTATCTACGACTAATTTATGTGGGCAACCCCTGTGTACAATGTAATTATCAAAGAAAGCTTTTGAAATCGCGTACTGGATCTAATATCCGGAAGTGGAACAATGTGAATATATTTTGTGAATGCATCTATCATAGATAAAACATAGCTATATATATATATATATATATATATATATATATTTAAGCGTGGTTTTTAAGGGACCGAAAATATCCATATGACACGTTTCTCCTGGTTCAGTACTTTGTTCAACAAGTTGATGGGGGTGCAGGCGGGATTTTAAAGGCGTTTTTTCGAGATAAGCATATGGTACAAGAACGAACAAAATTTTTAGTGTCTTTGTACATGTTATGCCAAAAGAAGTTTTCGCTGAGTCGATGGTATGTTTTAAAAAATTTGAGATGTCCTCCATATTCTGAATGAACGGATTCGAGAATCTTAGCTTTTAGACAATGTGGAATGCAAACTTGCTTTCTAGTGGTGTTAGACCTGGGTGATCTCGAGGGGCGCTTGGACAAATGACATAACAAACCTTCCCCATTAATAAAATAGTTGCTGATTTGTGGGCTAACATCATTTTGATCAATTTTTTGTATGATAGTGCTTAAAACAGAATCTTCGCGTTGCATATTAATAAGATCTTTAGAGTCCGGTAAAGCTTTTGTGATGTTGTTAATATAACGAGAAAGATGATCTGGGACTGAATTTAAGGATCCCCTGATGTAGTGTATGTCGTAATTAAATTCTTCCAGAGCCAATTTCCAACGCAAAATTTTGGAAGAGGGATTTTTATTAGAAAGAAATCCTGCGAGAGGCTTATGATCGGTAAAAACCTTAAATTTTCTGCCTAACAAGAAAGGTCTAAAAAAATTTAATTCTGTATATATCGCGAAAAATTCTAAAACCGTTGCGCTATATTTAGATTGTGAGGGATTTAATTTCTTAGAAAAGAAATATAAAGGTTTGACTTCAGAGTTAGGATATTTTTGTTCTAAAACTGCCCCTATGCCGCGAGAAGAAGCGTCCGTTGTTATTTGTAACTCCGCGTTTTGATCAGGTAGAGCCAAGACCGGTGGATTCAATATGGCTTTCTTAATATCATCAAATGCCTCCTGCGTTTCAGAGGTCCACTCAAATGGAGTGCCTTTTCTCAATAAATTCGTTAAGGGAAGTGCACGTTTCGCGAAATTCTTGATATATCTCCTGTAAAAATTACAGCACCCTAAAAAAGATTTAATTTGTTTTTGATCCTTTGGAATTGGAAACTCATTAATTGATACGGACTTATCTTTATCTATAAGAATGCCTTCCGGCGTTACTACAAACCCTAAAAATTTACAGCTTTTTGTTAAAAACTCTGACATTTACTCGGATTAAATTTTAAGCGGATTCTTTAAAAGCGTTCTAAAACCTTACCCAGTAGTTCAAAATGTTCATCTATAGTTTTAGTGAATAAAATAATGTCGTCTATATAAACCAAAGCTCCGTTGTGTAATAAATCTCCCAGGACCTCCTGTGCAATTGATTGAAAAGCTTTAGGCGAGTTTTTTAAACCGAAACATAATCTGTTATAAATTGATATTTATCACCGTCGGGAGTAGAGAATGCCGTCTTATGCCTGTCCGCAAAGTGTAGTGGAATTTGATTAAATGCTGACTTCATGTCTAATGCCGAAAAATAGTTTGAACCCGAAATTTCATGTAAAATGTCGTCCAATGTTGGTATAACGAAGTCTTGAGTCAAAGTTATTTCGTTGAGTTTCCGAAAATCTAAAACAAGGCGCCATTTTTCTTTCTGTTTGACAAACAAGGCCGGAGTATTATACTGAGAATTAGATTTCGAAATAATCCCCGCCTTTTCTAAATCTGCTATTTGACGTCGAAATTCGTTTCTTAAATTAAATGGAATCTTATAAATTGGACATTTAATGGGATAATCATGTTGTAAACTGATTCTGTGATGCTCCGTAGCGGCTGCGGATAAGTCTACCGTAGAGCGAGCGAAAGCACTTTTGTGCGAAATTAAAAGTTGAAATAATCTGCTTTTGATTTTACTATCCAAACCTGAAAGGTTGAAATATTTCTCCGTGAGTGGGGGTAAAATATCTTGAGAAACGGGAAAATCAGAAGAAAAGTCTTCGTAATTATTGACTGTAATTATTTTCATGTTTTTGTTAAGGGTGATTATGTTATCTGAATCGTTTTTAATTTCTAGAACGGTGTCATTTGTCTGTGGATTAATCTTGATTTGCGAATTAGTTAAATGAATGTTTTTATTTTGTAGCTTTGCTGAACTCTGAATAGTGGCCAATGACGTCGAATTAGGTAATGTTTCAACATGTATGCGAACATTTGTGACCGAATGGGGACCCACACACGTTTTGTGTTTTAAAAATCCATTTATAAAGTTACTCTGTACCACACGCGGGGGGAGTGAATAATGAATAAGCGGAATTGAAAAATTATTAATTAATAAACGGTTTTTACCTATATCTAAAACTGCATCCCATAATTTCAAAAAATCGTATCCCAAAATAGCGCAATAATTATCGTTAATCTCTTGCTTCGTTATAAAAAAAATATGCTGAAATTGAAATTTCCCCAATGACAATTGTATTTCATAGCAACCGATAATTTCTACCGTGTCTCCGCTTACGGCTTTAATCTGAATTGAAACATTAAATTCCCTAAAGTTATCATTTTTTATTTTAGTGAAAAAGGAATTAGACATTAAAGATACGGATGCACCTGTGTCAATTAAAATTCTAAACTTGTGATGTTTAACGTTAGCCTTTATTATTGGTAGATCAAATATATTGTCTCGAGATTGAATAGGAGAAAACCGCTCCTCTACCAAATGAAAAAAATCTACATACGGCTTTCTCCGCGGGAGTTTAAAGTCTCATTCCTGTTATAATGTTGAAAACCCCTATTCCCAGAATTTGTGTGTGACCCTCTCACCGGATGCCTGGGGGCTGCGTAATTGTCGCTGAAATCAGATTCTCTGAAATGGACATGTCTCCCCTCTAAACCGGTGTGACTTGAAATAGAATAATCGCTAGCCGCGTTTCTCCGGGGGCTGGTAACGGGCAGCGCGTTCGTCTCTCTGTTTCTTTCTACAATCCGCCTGTCTATGTCCCTGAATTCCACAATAAAAGCATTTGAAAACGTTTTCCCTTCTGTTAAAAGAATTTCCCCCTGATTTACGAACTGTAACTGAACTGGCCTCCTGCAGACCCTTAAGTTGATTTCTTCTAATCTATCCGTTAATGCTGAAAGAACTGGATTTTCTGTTTGTGCAGACGACAAACCAGATCTCTCTTCGCTCGCTATTTGGTTCACTTTCATATTTTGCTCTTCTATCAATGCCGCATTGATTGATTCGTCTAAATTCAAAGGATCACGAGAAAGCACAAAGCGGAGGATGTCATTTCTTAAACCACTTATGAAACGAGATTGTAACAGTTGGTCGTTCGCATTTCTCACCGCGGTATTTTGAGCCGAATTTCCTGATTGGAAAATCTGTGTTCCCAGTTTATTGATGCGTGCTGCGAATTCTTGTACGCTCTCAGAAGGACCCTGGATACATGATGAAAATAACTGTAGACGCGTTGATAAAGGTACACCTTTCTCGAATCTTCCAATAAGAACTCCTGCGATATCGTTATATTCTGTCAATTGACTGTGGGTTGGGTCGGATAAAAAAAATTCCTTAGCTATTCCCGCTAATTTTAATTTCAGCATTGTTACTTTCTCATCGTTTGACCACTTGCCCAAATTCGCAACATCGTTTATTTTTTCTAAGAACCTACGTATTCCCAACGATTCACCTCCGTCGTACATTGGGATTAGATCAATTAGATTAAATTTCTCGGACGCCGTTTGCGTCATTAGGGGCTCTGATTGTCGTGTACGTGGCATTTTTTTTAATTAATAATTAAGACAAAATTTCTAGCGAGTCACAACGGAAACCGTTAAATTAAACAAAATTCAAGCACTCGTGCAGGGTAAAAGAAATTCATGAACTCTTAAATTTAAATAAAACTTTTAACTAATCGGCATTCGCGTAAATACATGCATAGAGAGAAAAAAATTCACATCAATATTAAAAAGAAAAAAAAATTAAAGAGCACCAGTACCTGCGTCATTTCTGCACCTTGGACTCCTCTTCTCACCAAAACTACAAGAAAAAAACTTCACAGTATCAAATTCGAGCAATATATAAAACATAGTAGCACACGAGATGAAAATTTGTCGTGATGATCCATCAAGAAACGTTTACAATATCAAAGGATGTAAAAAAATATTTCCGACGACCGAAAAAATTTAAAATCCTGGTCACGGCCCAAGATAATGCGACGCTTACTTAATTTAAACTATTTAAATTATTCCCATTAATTCCATTTTAAATAAAACCCGGTTCTACTCTTCTATCAGCGTCACATTATAGCTTAAATTTAAACATTAGATCTTTTAAAGACAAATAAACTGTACGCTAAATCAAAAGTCATTCTGTTAAATAATCATTAATTTATTTTAACACAATAAGATTGAAATTAAGATAATCATTAATTTATTTTAACACAATAAGATTGAAATTAAGTTAAAGCATAAAGATTTACTTAACTGATAGAGATCGAGAGAGAGGAGTCATGACGGTGCCTAGAGTCCCCACCTGCGGTATTGGAAGGGACGTGTCAGACCAAGTGGGTGTGAGAGAAAAAGCGTCAGAGAGTCTCTAACCAGGGTGCATCTCGTTTTTATTTGGCGGCAATTTACACCTATGTGCTGGAGCGGATTCTTTAGTGTCTGCATAATTCTTTCTCATTGGTCTAGGGTCAGCGGATGATTACCGTCTCACGGTCAGTGACATCCCCAAGCGCGGGAAAATCCCAATGACATTCCCTATATCATGATGTATTTATGGGAACAATGCCCCCTTCCAGGAGTGGGAACGCGTCACCCTTTTCGGTGGGGTAAAGAGACGCATTCACCAAATTCCATCCGTTGTAAACAACAACAGGCCAGATGTAAAAATTACAGTTGTAACTCTAGGGACCGGCGACCTCCCATCACTATTATGTTTTTTATAGCAAAACAAAAATTTATTTCCTATAAATGTAGAAACATAATAAATGAATATATACATATAACAAGTAATATAAAAAAAATTAAGTCAATTCCTACTTAGATCAACAAAGAAATACTTTTTATTAAATAGTTACAATTAATATAAATATGTATATACATGACAGAATTGCAACATTAAGTGGTAATTAATTTTTATTAATTATCATTAAAGTATCGTATTGTCATCCAAAACAATCGTGTATATATAAAATTTCAATTCAACTGAATGCTTTAAAACGTGAGAAAAAAATATTTTGACGCAAGTTGCCAAAAGGGTCGCTAAGTCGCCAAAATGATGCCAACGTGGCTGTATTTGTAATTCTTTAAATAATTAGTTTTAATCAATTAATTTTTATGAATTATAATTAAATTATTGTATTATCATCCAAAATAATCATATATATATAAATTCCAGCTCAATTGAGCGCTTTAAAATGTATTTTATTAACGATTGAAAATTCCACCAAGATAAATAAATATATAGAGAGTATGAGCTCACATAGTGTAGGAATTGAAAAAGAAATAAAATTCTAATGAGATCTTTCAGTCTCTTCCATATTTCCAAGTTTCTGCCTTTTTATCTAGAAGGTTCTATTGTAATTTACGTTTTCCTTTTGCGCTCTGTAATAAGTTGCTGGTAAGTGAACAAGGCATTCATAAAACCCCATCTTGCCTTTGAACTCTTGTAAAAATTAGGGTCATTTTCAATAGATTGGTCCATAATTTCAGTTATGGTAGTTAAACTGGTTTTTAGAAACACCGCGTTGAAAGTTTTTTTTTTTTTTTTTTTTTTTTTGCTCTTCAGAATCACTATTTTCAATATTTTTGTGTTCTTCTTGGTCCACTAATTCCTTGTGCTCATCATTAGAAAAACTTGCTGCTGTTTCTTGTACCAGGGGCAGCTCTATATAGAACCGGATAAATGCCCGGGGCGGCATTTGGATTAAATTTGATAAATGTATTTCTTTTTAGTTAAAAGTTTTGATATTTTTTCTGAAATACTATTGGGTGTGAATTTGGTATTTCATTAATTGTATCTTACTTCCATATTTTGTACTCTGTATCACTGGCATAGCTAGCTCTGAGGGGGCCCTGTATCAAGATTCCTTTGGGGCCCTTTTTTACTCTGTATATTAAATGTCAGTTTTCTTTAATGTTGAAACTTAAAGAGTTCGAAATGGGATTATATGTTCAATCGTGAAGTTTCATATAATATATAAAGGGTGTTTTTTTAGAGGTATAGAACTTGAAATTGCAATAAAACAACGATGTGTTATTCGATTGACATGAATTTTTTTTATTCGAAAGATAATCTTGTGGCATTACATTTTAAATATGATTTCTGGCATATGACTGCCACGGCTGGCTCGGATGTAGTCCAATCTGGAGGGCCAATTTTCGATGACTTTTTCCAACATTTGTGGCCGTATATCGGCAATAACACGGCGAATGTTGTCTTCCAAATGGTCAAGCGTTTGTGGCTTATCCGCATAGACCAATGACTTTCCATAGCCCCACAGAAAATAGTCTAGCGGTGTTAAATCACAAGATCTTGGAGTCCAATTCACAGGTCCAAAACGTGAAATTAGGCGGTCACCAAACGTGTCTTTCAATAAATCCATTGTGGCACGAGCTGTGTGACATGTTGCGCCTTCTTGTTGGAACCACAGCTCCTGGACATCATGATTGTTCAATTCAGGAATGAAAAAGTTAGTAATCATGGCTCTATAACGATCATCATTGACTGTAACGTTGTGGCCTTCATCGTTTTTGAAGAAGGATTCCACCAGCCCATAAAGCGCACCAAACAGTCAGTTTTTCTGGATGTAACGGTGTTTCGACATACACTTGTGGATTAGCTTCACTCCAAATGCGGCAGTTTTGTTTGTTGACGTTGCCATTCAACCAGAAGTGCGCTTCATCGCTGAACAAAATTCGCTTATGAAAATCGGGAACAACGGCAATCTCGTTTTGGGCCCATTCGACGAATCTACGCCTTGCTTGATGATCGTTTTGATGAATTGCCAAACCAAACTGAGAATAAATCACTTGACAGCTGTTAAATCTTGGAAAGTAATGCCAACTTAAACTTCTGTACCTGCAAAAAAAAACACTCTTTATAAGTTTACGCATTTTTCCCAAGTAACTTTCTCCCCATCCCGGAGTGGGGGTACTACGGACATTCCTTTCACTCGTATCCGAAAGGGGTCACTGGCAATAAGAGTTTTTTGTAGATAGAGTCACAAAGATGTTTAATTTTAGTCTCGAGTGTAGTTACTATAAGGTAAAATAAACGTTTGTGATCCCCATCGTCAGTAGACTTTTTTTCGAAGAAATCGGCAGGCTTACATGGGTGATTCCGTCGCTTACATTTTACTCGTTTGAATAACAGGCAATTATGTTCTTAGATTTCGAAATTTTTGTATTTGACTTAAAATAATTTATATATTATGCTGCCTTTTTGTTCGCAAGAATTATTCAAGATTTATAGGTGTGTATCTATGTGAACAATTAATCTTTTTTAATTATAATTTTTTGCTTTGAAGAGATGGACGACATTTTTGTCCAGGATGGCTAAACTGCTAGAGCTGGCCCTGTTCGCCCTATTTCTTCGACATCTTCCACATTTACATCATCTAAACTGTTTTTTTCTCGCTAATTCCACTATTTCATTCATATCGACAGTGTCGCCGATCTTGCCAAATGTTTTTCCACACCCCTTTCAAATATTTTTCTGTTACATCATTCCAAGAAAGGTTTATGTTTTCTACAGTATTCATGATATTGTATATATATAGTTTCTCCTAAACTCTCCTATTGATTATTTCTCTTCTTCGTCTGTTTTTCAAACATCTGTCTAAATGTTCGCCGCAGGTAATAAGCCTTAAAATATGATATAACGACTTGATCCATTGGTTTGATTAATGCAGTTGTGTTAGTCAGCAAGAAAACCACTTCGACTGGAATGCATGTTTTTGTCAGATAAATTCGTTGCATTATCAATTAAAAGTAGTGCTCTTGATTCAAGTTTTTTAATTTCTCAATACCGTACAACAGAAGGGCAAAAATATTCAGTGAACCAATACTGGAATATTTTCATAGTTATCCATGATTTTTTTATTAGACTCCCAAATTACAGGTTAAGTTGATTTGGATATTCCTTTCGTCGCGCTTGGGTTTTTGGAACGGTAAACAAGAAGTGGTTTTAATTTGAAATCTGTGCTTGCATTACCACCCAGTAGAAGTGTTAAGCGATCTTTTGCAGCTTTAAATTCTGGTGCACATTTTTCTTCACGGGATAAAAATGTTGGTTTTGGCATCCTTTTCCAAAATAGGCCTGTTTCATCAACATTAAAAACCAATTCTGGAGGATAGTTTCCTCGTTCAATTATTGTTTTTAATGTCGCTGGGAATTCGGCCGCCGCTTTCGTATCGTTATGAAGATAATTTCGATGTTAAAATCTATTAAACCATCCTCGACTTGCAAGGAAAGTTTCACTTGTGTCATTTGCCTCAACCTGAATGTAATTAAAAATTCATCTTGCTTTTTTCATTATAATAGATTGGCTTAATGGCATATTGCATTCATTTTCGTCCTCAATTCGTATAAAAAGTCGTTTTTCAATTTCCTCTATTGTATTATTTCTAGAACGGATAATTCCAGTTGCAGAGCTTGTTGTAATTGCAAAATTCAAAGCAGCACCAATTTGAGATTGACGTCCACCAGTATCTAATCTTCTAATCACTTACATTTTAGTTTCTAGTGAAATGCTTTTTGTTCTTGTTGCTTCAATTTTGTGTTTTGTATTATCACCTATTGTTCCTGCTTAACACGAAAGAAAACTTTTTGCTGAACTGTGCATTACTGCGTGCACATGTGCAGATAGTTTGCTTCTTAGAGCTCTGTCTGTTTATCATTGTGTATGCTGCTTTTGTCTCGCGTTATTAAAAAGTTCTTTTAAAATGAAGCAGTGTGTGTCACTTGATGCATTAATTAAACTTACTAGATAAAATTAGATTCATACAAAATGAACCACCGATGCAAAGAAAAACTAGGTACTAGAACGAACCCTTTGATGACCACACTCACCCATGATAAAAACTAAAAATCATAATATTTGTCACTATTATGTTACATAAATTTATACTTACAATAACGTCAAAAAATGTTTGAAATGATAAAAATACATTCCTATAACACTGCAGGAAAGAAGAAACACAAATAAACTGCTTCGGATAATGGGAAGCATAACGCTGCAGGCAATCCCACAATTCAAGTAAAAGAGCATTAAATCGAAACAGCATTAAGCGGGGTCTTACTGTAGTTGCAAATAAATAACTTATACTTCAATTAAAAGGAAGAAATAATGGCAAGTTTACTTGCATCATATATCTTAATTCTATAGTGTCTTTCAAAGCTTTAACAAGATTCGTTATCAGATAAATGAAAAGAAATATCACATTTCTATAATATTTAAGTAAAAAATAAATAAATTACAATTTGAAAATGTATTTTTGATGTTTTTTGAACACTAATTTCTAGTATTCATCTTTAAGGTGGTAAAATTGACCATTATTGAAATGCATGGAATAAAATTTTTTTCTTCCATTTTAAAGGAATGTAACTTAAGAAGCAATTAAAAATTTTAAAAAATGAAATACAAAATATAGAATCTATACCAGAAATCAATAAGATAATTAAAAATGTGGTAAGCACATACATCAAGGGAATAAGAATTTTGTTAAAGCATTTACTAAGGTTATGAAACTAATATTTTACGCTTATGTAAAACCTAGCTATGTACTTGATTAAACTTTTCAAAAGATTTTTTCCCATTAATATTAAAATGATGGAATAAAGAGGTAATTGATAAAAAAATTTTATTGAATTCAGTAAAAATACACAAAAAAACTTTAACATCAAATTATGTCAATTCATCTTCAATAGTCCTATACCTGTAACTTGTATCATTTCGCTCTGTTTTCATACCCAAATAATTGTAAATGTATGCCTAAAAAAGAAAGAAAATATCCTGGGTTACTTAAATATCACAAGTATTAAGATGAATACTAGCTACATGGCCTGGCGTTGCACAGGCTTTCTCTACTTTCCTAAATTTTCCCTTTCCTTCATAAAATCAGCACTTCTAATATTCTTTTTCAAAATGTCTTACACCCCTTCTCTTCTGCTTAGCCCTGCATTGCTCGGACTTTTACCGAGTGTATAATTTAAAATTCCCCATTTCGAAATTTCTTTGCTTTTTTTCTTTGTCAGAGAGGTTTATTTCCCCCAGCGTTGTACAAACATTTTTAAAAGCATAGTATATTGTCATGGAAATTCCCCTTCCCATCTCGCTATCAGCCATTCCTGGTATGTGTGTGTGATATTTATATTAACGTCATTACAAAATTCGTGTGGTAATTTCCCACAATTAATTATTACTGCCCATTTAAAATTTTGGCTACTGCTGAAGACCCGCTGTTGAATCTGTTGAGAGTTTAAACATCCTAGCATTGGTGTGGGGTGATAGTTAAGAGAGATGGGTGCCATCTCAAGTCTCATCCTCATTACTTGACAATGTTTCAAAATGTCGAGGTGCGTCGCCAAAAGCTCTCGAGTAAGTGAACAGCGGGACTTTAATATTCACTCACTCACTTTGCAACCTTTTAGGCCCCGGAAACGAAAATGTACCTTTTAAAAAATAGTTGTATGTGGAAAAAAAGAAATTTTTATAATTACAAAATATCTCAACTATATTAAAGGTTGAATTAAAATTGTGAGCATTTTTTTCAATGTTCGATACACGGGGAAAAAATTTCATGCAATTATTTTTATAAATGAAGTTATAAAAAAATTGAATTTGATAAGTAGTTATTAAATATTTAAAATTTGAGTATTTTTTAAAAATATGTAAAAAAAAGTTTTTGGCATTTTATTTTTTAAATCACTATCTCTAAAAGATCGAAGTATGAGTTTTTTAAAAATCATTTTCATATAAATGCATCGATATTGATTCATTTTAGAAAAAATCATAAAATATGTAAAGTATCGTTGTTTTCTAAGAAAAAAAATACTGTTTCGTTACGAAATAAATTATCTTTCCAATTACAAAATTGCTGGCGAAGCTATTAAATGTGCGAATAAAATTTTGAATATTTTTAAAAAATTAAGTGATGATGTTGTTTCGAACCCGGGTACAAACGATAGCAATCAAGTGCTCTAACTGATCACACCACGAAATCTTCGGAAAAAAAGGAGTGAAAAGACCATTAAAATAAAAGGAAGAGATTCAATTTTGCCAAATCTGGTGATTTTCAATATTTATAGGCGCATCTTCTTTTCTAGTGTAGCCTTTCATCAAACGTGACGGGCACAGAGGAAAAGAGTCATTTGGCGCCAAACAGGTTTTCACCACCAAATCCTTGGCTGTTGTAAAATTGCGTTATTTATTAAAGTTATAATTTTTTTCGGGCTTCATTTTTAAGTTAATGCGTGGGTGTGATGGACAAGTGTCCAAAAGTTGGACAAAAATTCTGGCGCCATTAGGATCCAGACGGCCGGGAATGCATTTGTGTGTTCCGCACGAATAGGACACTACTGAGGCCCAGGGCCGTGGGGAGGCTTTGGTGGCCTGCCAATGAGAAGGGATGAGGGGCGTGTTGTGGACCCGCCTCTGGTGTTTAAAAGGGTATTTTTTTAGGAGAGGAGAGCTCGGAAAGAGAGACTTGGAGCGAGCGGAGCCGTGATCAGACTCGGAGATCGAAGGAGATTTTTTCGGACGAAAGGAGAGACCATGAACGCCGGTGGCGTTGGAGAACTGGAAACAACGTTAGCGAGATGATCAAGTGCCCTTCGGACAAAGGATTGAAGTGATTGATCCCCCGTGATATAGACTGAATGCATCGGCTTGGCATTAAGACTAGACTTTATTGCTTCAATTATAGTAATCTGCGGAGCAAATAAATAATTCTTTAATTTCAAAATTAGGCTGTGATAAATTTTTGGCACGCTCTCTACATACGACGTCACATTATCTATTTTTCCGGAAATCAACTCCTCCCCGACGATTTCCGATCACGTGATCAAACATCACGGAAACACGTGACCGCCACTCAATTAGGAACGATCGCTAATCGGCCATTCAGCGACGAATATCTAAAAGGGGATGAGACTATTTACCTTTTTGGTTAACATGATTAACTCTCGCAAAGAGGGTAAAAAATGAAAAAAACACAATTTTTTTTAAAAAAACCGTAATTTTTAAGCAATTGTTTCAATCTTTGTACATATTACGGATAATATTGTTCTACACACGGAAAAAAAAGTTTCATGATATTTTTATAAATAAAGAAGTTATTAAGTATTTAAATAAAATTTCGAGTATTTTTTGAAAAGTTATAAAAAAAAGTTTTTTGACATTTTATTTTTTAAATAACCAATTCTTTTTTTTTTTTTTTTTTAAAAAAAGAACTTATTTAGTGTAGAATATCATTTCGTTAACGCGAAAGAAAATGCAAACGGAACGATTTAAAAATCATTTTCGTATAGATTTTTGATTCATTTTAGAAAAAAAATCTTAAAAAATAGAAAATATTATTTTGTAAAATAAATTATACCATATTGTGGCGAAGTAAATGATCTTTTCCGAAAAGCCACTCTGCGATAAAAAAAGCCAACAGGGGTAAAATAAGTATAGCGTTTAAAGGTTTTTAATTAATATCTTGTTAACTGATTGCAATATAGGAATATAAATGGTCAAAACGGATTTCTCCGATCATTCCTGATCTGAGTTTTTCGGCGAGTTACTGAGAAGATAGATCCATGTAGTAGTCAGATACATTTGTTTGCCTACGAATTTTAATAGTGTAGAAAACTACAAATTTGTCATAATGATTATAACAAAGCTGTTTTTCTTGTTAATTACTGAAAATGAAGTATGCAAAATTTTAGGTATATTTAGATAATGCATAACAAAATTATAAATACATTCACCATGCATTTAAAATAATTTAAAACTTTCCCCTAGCTGAAAAAAAAAAGAATGAATTCACTTTATTTGAATATTTGTCACACAAAAAATAACTTTAAATCTTTGAACTAATATTAAAAAAATACTACAAATGTCAGAAAAATGATTTAAATGTTTTTAAAAAAAGAAACATCAACATTACTGCTATATATATACATATTCCATTAATTTAAGGTACTATAAAAAGTGTTATAATTTTGCAATTCATAAAACTAAACATTACAAAATATTAACATGCCACATTTAAATTATTTTGAAAGTTAAATAATAACTATACTGCAAACAATATGAAAATATACTGTAAAATGCATAATTAAAATTGCTAAACAAAATGACCAAAATTTACTGATCTGCTTCCTTTGTAAGACAATAGTAATACATACTTGCCAAAAAAGAACACTTTTCATCTTTTGCACAGCCTTGATTGCCTTGAAACTTTCAAGAGCTTTAGCACTCATAGCAATGGCTTTAAGTATAGCTAAAATATATTGATCAAGTTTTTTAGATTAGTAAGATAAATGAATAATTAATTGGTAAAATGATAAATCATAAGATTTATTGTTAAAAACTAAATATAAAACAATTTCTTTTTCTACAATAGCACAAATAATTTAAAAAAAAAACACTTTCAATTACAGTCGGATCTCTGTATAACGAAGTCGCTAAATCCCGAAAAAAAATTCGTTATATAGAGGTTCAGAGAAAGAAACCACATAAAACAAAAAAATTCAAAACACTATATATTAAAAAAAAGTAATTATTCACACCTTTTTGTAAATTAATATATATCTTACCTATCAAAAAAAGAAAAACTGCAAGGAGAGTTTCTTGCCACCTTTATCCTCTTCCTGAAGAATTAAATGTTTTTCTTTGATGCTCAGGCACATATGTTTTAACTTTTTCGAGCTACAAGAAACGAAGCTACTAGCATGATTGATCAATACTGCAAATGAATGGAGACTAGTTCAAGGACACGAGACAACTCTACTGAGGGTGAAAAGGGTTATTGAAGATGTTACAGTGAACTGGACAATGGGGATTTAAGGTTGCACTTCTTGGATTTAATGCCTAGAATTCTGTTGCTCTGGGCGAGTAAGACATCAAGTTCAAGATTTATGACCACCACAAAGTGTGTTAAAAGAGAAAAACTTGAAATGTTCAGAAATACTTTAAAAATAAGGAGAAAAAAATTTAATCACAAGAAAAAGTTTGTTATACAGAAAATGCACTTTGCTATTGGGAGGTTATTTTACGAAGAAAATTGTGAAATGTTCTTGGTACCAGGAAAAAGTTCGCTATATAGAAAAATTCCCAATATAGAGGTTCAACTGTATATACATTGACGTGTCAAAGGATATAGGGTAGAAATAAGGAAATATTCAGATGGCTGTAACATCATATAAAAAATGTGATTAGGAACTAGATTGTCATTCATGTGTACTTTGAGTGATTTTCATGTGAAAAGTTTTCTAATAGAAATATGACGAGGCAGTGAAAACTTACTGATTTTGAATGTGAAATACTAGTTGGAACTAAAAGCGAGCGATTTATTAGAGAATTCATTATTCTTTGATTATGTCAAGAATGTGCAGATAATATATAGATTCAGGATTACCTCCCACCATGTCTACTTAATAATTGAAACCAGTGACATTTGCATAGAATAGTCAATGTTGCCACTGCATTCAAATAATAACAATCAATGAGAGAGATATGAAGACGTGCAGTGAAATTTAGTATTGGATGGTATATTTGGCAGAAGATAAGACTGAGTATTCTTTATTACCAGCAACATTGCCTAATTTAGGTTTGTGAACATATCAATTAGATTCTAGACGACTAAGAAAAAACATTCCTTGATCAAGTTGATAAGAGGTGACAGTACAGTTTGAATGTGGCATAGACCCCATAAGAGCTGACAGTAGGGTTTGAATGTGGTATAGTACTCAAAATATCACATGACCCAGTTGTCAATAAGTTATAGAATAAGTTGGTGGTGGCTACATAATAGTGTGAGCTATTTTTACATGACAGACTATGTCCTCTAGTCAAAGCCCTTGTCTAGAAAAATGGTTACATTTAAACTATATGCAGTCATTCATGAACCTCATATGCCTGGAAAAAAAATGCAATAGTCCAGAATGAGTATAGGCCATGTCACTAGGCTAAAATCCCTTATGATTGGTTTGAGAAATATTTTGAATGAAGCAGCTCCAAGACCATGATATGAATCCAATTGAGCATATACAGATCACAATAAAAAATAAGTTTCCAAACAAATTTCTGTACAGAAAACTCAGTTACGCATATGGAATACTTTACAGCAGTGCTCCCCAGGCCATGGACCACTCCGTGGATCAAATAGTAAAGAGCTACACGAGGAACATTAAATTATTTCCATTTTGTTTACTGTGGTATATTTCTTTCAGGTTTGTGTAGTTTTTTTTAAGGAAATCACTTTGTATTTATTTTTTAAAATAACTTTATTTTATTCTGAAGGCATGTTTAAACACAAATTAAAATTAAGTCAAAACAATTTAAAACATAAGCAATCAACAACCCCCCTTCAGTGAGCCACATTAAAATTATTAAAAGTTAACCCATCCATGATGATAAAAAGGTTGGGAAACACTGCTTTAGAGGCATTATGCTTGAATATTGTTAAAGTTTCTTGCAAATCAGGTATTGCATCACAAGCCACCCCAATTCATACAGCAATTACTGAAAAATAAGTTGCTCACTTATTTACTCATATACTTGAACTTTTTTGTGTATATTTTTACTTTAGTGGTTGTTCTGAATAATCATCTTATTCTTTGATATTATACCACCAAAATGGTTGTAAAGCATGCTTCTGAGTACATGGTTTTATTTTTGATAGAACCCCACAACAAAACTTATTTTTCTAATTAACTATTCAAAAGCAGAAATTATGAATAAACTTTTCTGCATTAAATATACTATGTTAAGTAGTAACAATTACCATCAGTGGAAATGCTTCATGTCTTCCAAGGATTTTTTTTAAGACTTTATTGACCAGAGGAAGAAAGAACCAGCTGGCGAAAAAAATTATTTAACATGACAAACAAGTGTGAGTGAGTGAGTGTGGCGTTTATTAGCGCAAGAGCCTATTTTGGCTATACTGCACCAAACATTTGCTTTACATACCATAAAAATTTTAAAACACATTCTAATTCTTAAAATGTGAAACGAATAATGTATATTTAAAAGTAGTTAATTAAAATCACATTTAAAATATCATGTATGAAAAATACAATCTTTCTTACATTTTAAAAACCATAACAAAGTGAAAATATGACGTCATGTAAATTATGACGTTAAATCTAAACAATGCTTACAAAATAAAAAAATGTTCTATTTACATTATTTCTTCCGGTTCTTTGTCAGTGTCGTGATGCGAAAACCCCGATTTGGGATTCCAACCCATTAATGACTAATCTACATTGTAGAGAATCATGTCCCCATCTTCTGATGTGTAGTGCACGAGACTTTTCTTTGGCTTATGGGGAGTCATTTTTATTTTATTGTTGGGCTTTGGCTCCCTTGTGAGCTTTCTCCTATTTTTTCTACTTTGTTTAAAATTTTTTGCAGCTTTAGGCACTGCGAAGCTCGACTATTAGATGAAGAGTTTAAACTATTGACAATGGAAGTAGTAGAAGTAGAAAGAGGAGCAGGCTGCTGAGATTCACATGGTACAATAGTTACATCTATTGAAGATGATGTAGTTGGCATATGATTGACAGAAGATAAGGGTTTCAGGCATTGCAAAGGCGGGCATATTATTTTAATTAACTTTTCATCTGTTTGTGAAGTAGAGGATGTTGTTGAAAATTTAGTAGCCTGGGCATATGCTTGCAATTTTTGAGGAACTATTAGTTTTCAGGCTTCTACATATGATATATTTTTATTAGTTTTAATTTCTTGAATTTGCTTTTTTATTTTCAAAATGGACATGGTTTAGACTCTGACGGATGGGGTTGTAAACAATTAATACACTTTGGTTCTAGATTGCAATCTGTGGAAGAATGACCAGCAGATGCACATCTAGAGCACATTAATTGACCGCAGCAGGAAGTTTTAGAGTGTCCGAACCTCAGACACTTGAAACAGCGTAGAGGATTCGGTACATAGGGACAGATTTTACAGTTCAAGTAACCTGCTTTTATTGTAGAAGGAAGTTTTGGGCTATTGAATGCCAAAATTAGGTGTTTAATTAGAATAATCACGGTATCTTTATTTATTGTTGTTCTCCTGACATGAATAACATCCTGATTACACCTCTGCATGAATTGAGAAATTTATAAGGACTTACCATAACAGGAGAATTTAGAAATGTTTTCACAGAAAAGATTTAGTTTGAAAAGATTTAGTTTGCAAAGCAGTCAAAGTTTCAATAAGTAGGTCACAGTACCATAAGTGTTTTACTGACTTCGGTTCCCCACCTATTCTAATAAGAGCTTTATTTATAGCAAATGGGGATTTTGTAATCATCTCATTATTTGGCAAAGAAATTAATAAAAATCTAGTACGAGCAGCAATTATTTCAATGTCTACATTGGGTAAAACAAGGCCTTTACCAGGGCACAGCTGACTCCATATGTGACTATAAAACTTCATCCTGGTATGCCTCCACCCACCATGGAGTCCAACAAGGGAGGCAGTGTGCTGGTCATCTGGCAAAAACATGGCACAGCGCTTACCTGGAGTACACCCAGAATATAGTGCTA
The DNA here is from genome assembly GCA_019973935.1 of Trichonephila clavipes. Taxonomy (NCBI): domain Eukaryota; kingdom Metazoa; phylum Arthropoda; class Arachnida; order Araneae; family Nephilidae; genus Trichonephila; species Trichonephila clavipes. Next base: position 676,453 of record BMAU01003401.1, on the reverse strand, counting down.
CAGCATCAGGGCGAGGATCCAACAGGTAAACCTGACACCCTTTATCTGCATCACTAACCCTACAGCAATGTCTCTCCAGGGACACCAAAGAGACTTATCACCAGCTGATTGACAGGAGTGGGCTCACTCTTGCCACCCGTCTACAGCGAAACATGGGCCAAAGGGAATACAAAGGTATCCTCAGAACACCATTTTCCTCCTTATGAGTTGGCAAGCCAATGCAATGGTGTTAGTCAAAAAACAAAATATCTAAAGAAATTTAAGATCAAAATCAACATAATCAAAATATTTAAAAAATTGAAGAGAAAGAAACAAAATTAATGCAGTACAAAATGTCAATCAAAATATGTTATTAATAATAAATTGTAAGCTTTCCTAATAAGGAAAAGTTAATCAATAATTGTATTCATGTTCATTTCAAAATATTTGTCTGTAGTCTAGACGGGAAAAGAAGAAATGGAATGACAAGAAAGAGGGTCGAAAATAGAAAACAATCTCACTAGGGTACCCCAGGGTTGTGACACCTGTGTTTACCTAAGACAGTACGCCCCTAGGGAAAAGATCACTAGGCCACCTCAGGATTGCGACACCCGTACTGATTTAATGCGAGCCACCTGAGGGGATGTGACAAGCAAGAATTTCACTGATGTCAACACAAAACTACATTCATTGTAACAATGGGTGTAAAGCTGAACTGTAAAAGCTAATTATGGGTTAAGTGATTGTACATGGAAAACTGCCCAAGATGAGCACAAGCCAAACAAGAATTGGAGCACTCCAAATGGAATTCATGAATATGAGGTACCAGTCTACCTACACTATACCAAATTCACTCTTAGGTCATTTGAAACAAGCAAGGTATTGACTTGGTGAAAAAGATGATTAATAATGAATGTGCATATCAAACGTAGATGAACCTTCATGAAGAGTACAGTAAATGTTGTACAATAGTTATACCTGCTAAATGACAATTCACGTCTGATATAGTTAGAAAGACTATTAGCTGAATTTGGTCAATTTAAATTCTAATATTTATTTAAATTAAGTGCTTAAGAATCCAATAATCCTTTTTTTATGAAAGTTGCGAGAAAAAGATCACCAAACATGTCATTGATTGTGAATTTTCAGAAAAAAATACCAAAGTTGAGGGAAGATAGGACATTTCACTCCACATAGTTCATACAAAAAAGGTGTCTAACCAAAAAGAACTTTTAAAGCTTTAACTAGAATTTTTCTTACCAAAGAGATCATTAGCTACAATGAATAAGTCAATGAATTAGACCGAGTGCTAGATTCAAATGCCTCTTACCAATTTATTTCTAATAAAAGTTTACTTAGTAATTTTTGGTAAAGCAACATGACTGTTGCGTAAGCAAAAAATAAAAAGATAACAGTTGAGGGGTTCAGTTTTACAAAACTTAAATTTTTATGTGAGAGATTAATATATGGTTAATGGTTTTTGTATCAGAAAAATTATATTAATTAGCAAAATTTTTTGAAAACATCTTATATCAAATGTCAATAACTTATATCAGTTGGAATAATTTTAGAAATTAACACTGATAAACTAATGATTTCCTCACCAAAATTTAATTAGTTGTTTATCTATCATGGATTTTAGGTCTAGACCACACATTATATTTATAATTCTTCACTTCAATATAGCTTGCATTCTAATTTGATGCACTGGGAAATTTTGTGCTAAGTTTTCAATTATATAAAATCTACTAAAAATTATTGTATTTCCTAAAATATAAATTTTCATATTGTGGTGCTTTCTGGGCTGCATGCATTGATGATAGAAAATCAATAAGTAATTTAATTACTTTTTTCAGAAATGTTCCAATCTCATGGAGATCTGTTAAAACAAAAATACATCGTACTATCCACAATGTAATCTGAATACATAGCCATTTCTGAAACTGTTAAGAGAAATCAAATGGTTTAAAGAATTGTTAAATGTTTTAATCTTGGCTGTATTGTATAACACTTCCTGAAATTTATAATGATTCATTAAGTGCTTAGTGTTATTCTATAAACACACAGTTGAAAATATTGAAACTAAATGTTTTGCAATTAGATACCACTACATAAAAAAACTTTTTGCAAATATAATCTTGTGTTTCAAGAGCTTATAACATTGCAGATATGTTGATAAAGTCAATTTCCGCTGAAAAATTTATAAATTACATTCTAATATTTTTGAAACACAGGAAAAGGAGGGAAATTGTTAGAACTCCTCAAGTTTCACTTGATGCAAATACGATATTGCACAGCAAACCAGACCAACTCAACTGATCAATAAGGAAGCAAAAGTTGTCCAATTCGTTGTTAATATAAATTCGATAAAAATAAGTTTTTTTTTTTAATATTTATAGAATTTTTATAAATGTACATTCATTTCTTATTTTTGAAGTTGTTCTAAACATAATGTTCATTAGCTCATATTTTGATTTTTCTGTACTAAAAATATTTCTTCAGTGAACTTCCTATGACATGCTGAATTGCCACATTTTACCAGGTGAAGGTTCCATACGATATAGTGTGTTGCACAATTTTTGGCACTTCAGTATAAGTATTATTGTGAAAAAGTGAAAGGATTTAATCTAATTACGAAAATATTTCTTTTCTTACCCCATGCTAACTAAAACATTTTAATTAAATAATTTCAACTAAAAAAAACAATTAGAAAAATTATATCAACATACATGTTTTGGAATATTCAGAAAGCTTGTTTTTACTTTGGATTACTGAAAATGCTAAGCATCTGGCATATAAGAAACAACAACATCCTCTGTCATAAAAGGTACCATTTGCAAGAAGATATATATGTACTTGATCTAATAACACAATAGCCTGCTTTGGTAGACCAAGCTCAAGCTACAAAAAAATTTTTTAAATAATATTAATAATACAATAAAAAATACATCACATACTGAGCAACAAAACATATCACAATCACTGTAATAATTTTTGTATCAAATTATATAATAAAGCATAGCAGCAATTCTCTCTCTCTCTTTTTTCTAAATCACCGTAATATTCTAACAGTGTAAGGCCCAAGACATAGATAATTATGATGAAAGGTGTTCAATTTTTAAGTATATTAATCTTTAATTAATTTTTAAATGTATTAATAACAAATATTATCACAACCACACATAATTTATTTAATAGCAAACAACAATTATATTGAAATGTATTTACATAGCATGACCTAATATGTTATAATTGAAAATTTTACACATTATTCAAAGTTACAAAAAGTTAAAAAATATTCTTACAATTAAATACTAAATTTAAAAGGAATTAAAATCCTTATATATTGATAAATAACAATAATTAACAGAATGAAATTTTTTTTGACTCATTATTTCTTAATCATACCATAGTAAATATTGCATAAAAGGTAACAATATTTCATTACAAATATGCAAAATTTTAAAAGAAATTAGTCTTTTTTAAAATTAGAATTGCCAAAAACTGAAAATGATTACATTAAGAGGTTATCAACTAAAATTGGAATGCAATTACATAAGGAATGAAAAGTAATAAAATGAACATAAGAAATAGGTAATAACATGTAATAAAACAAGAAGCAACAAAATATTTATTTTCAAAATTATAATCATAAAGGTTTTGCCATGAAATTTATTCTCCATTAATTGAGATCTTAGAATTTTTATTCAAGATCTCCTTGTCTTGGGTCGTTTTTTTTTCGGATTGACCCAATCCATTTCCACGCCCACTTCTCTGCGAGCGAACGGCCTCGGCCAATCAGATCACAGGAAAGTGGAGCGGCTGTCTCACCGGCTGACAGACTTCGTCTGTCGCCGTTCCAGCAGAATTGTTTCTGCCCATTTAATTAAATCTTTTAAATTTTAATTTATGCAACCCCATTAATTCGACTCTTAATTTTAAAATTCTGATGAGGAGGTACGTCCCATTTCGGGACAGGTACTCCGTAATTGACATGCCACTTGCCACTTCTCCATTAATAATGGTTAAATCAGGGAAAAAGAAAAGTGTAAAAATTTAATGTATTTAAACTACTAAACAAGAAGAGAGAAAAACAAAAGCCCTCTGATATCATCTAAAGCAAAAAAGACTACAATAGGATCCTAATTAATTTTTATTAAAAAAATTAACACTAAAATGTATATAATTTCAAAAATTTAATGCAATTTTGTGAAGTTCTCACAAGACTTTAAATAGCTGTTCCATCTTAAATGACTTGGGTTATTTTACTAATATACAGTTATATTTCTCGGATAACAGTTTAAAGACCAAGCATGTTGCTTCTATATTATATTTTTTAAAACATTCAATCTCTTATTTTGTCAGAATTTATTCTTACCAAAATCAATATAAACACCTTTTATTTTTAAATGTGATTTTTTTGAGTATCATAAGGCTATAGAAAATACTAATCTGTTTTTGAAATATGCATTTAGTTCAACATTATGACTTTAAATATCTTTTTTAATTATTTTAACATGATTTCATTGAAGTTGATGTTTGCATTAATTATTTTTAATATCACTAAAATTTTATTTCATAATAAAAATGAATTTATTTCCCCATAGAAAAAAATAGCAACTCATTTCGAGAAAACTCTTTACACGCATAAAACACTTCCAATTTTTTTATTATTTTTTATATTTAAACATTATAAAAATAAATATATTATTAATGCATGCATATTAGAAAAGTCACAAAAAGTAAAAATAATAAATCTAAAATAATTTTTGTACTACTTTTCAGATATAAATATTCATAAAAAAAATAAAACTTTTATTGCCTTAAAAATACTTTTAATATACATTAAAATTTTTTTTTTTTGTAAATTGAGTTGTCACATTAATTATAAGAAAATGTTTTTGTTTTTTTCATGCAAGACTCTTCTTCCTTGAATTAAAAATATACATTCAATAGAATAAAACAAATCCCGATTTAGAGTTCAAAGATTTTTTTTCATGTATATAACACATGTACAAGAAATAACAAAAATAAAAATTCTACTGCAAGTAAGAGTTTCTCTAAAATTTTGCTACGATTGTAGAATCATGTTCCATAAATTTATATTTTAAACAAGCACAAACAAATTATTCGGTTTTCTAGCATCTGGTTTTCATTTTTAACAAAAAAAAACAAAACATTTTACCTGTAGAGCAGCTACATGAATATACGTCGCAGCCAATAAACCGGATAAGTGATAGGTTTCGCATTTTGCTAAATTAGTCATTAACAAAGGAAGAGCCATAATGTTATTTGGAGTAGTTGATAATAATTCGCTTCTCAAAAGGATAATCCTGAAATATTTGAAATGTACATATTAAGAATTAAAACTCAAAGCAAAAATAAGAGTTATTATTGAAAAGTGAGATAATATTTCTAATTATAAATACTTCGCTCAACAAACCTGGCATAGAAAACTGCTAAGATCTGCTTATTTTCACAACAATTAAGCAGCTGATTTAAAATCACATCTGCTTCAGCCAAATTACCTTGATAAAAAAGTAGTTGAGCCTTTCTAAAACAAAAATTATTTCCTTTTAGTATAGTTATTAAAGATAATACATTAGAAAAGTAACTTATATTCGTAAAATCATACTTCATTACTAGTTTATTTCAAATGAAAATAATTTATATCTATCCAATACGACATATGCAAAAGGGAATTATAATTCAAATTGCAAAAAATGTAAGATTTTATAAAATTTAATTTTTTAGAGGATATTAATTTAATCTTATTAGCAAATAGTTGTTGCTATTAGTAGTTTTAAAAATACCACTTCATGTTTTCAAAATATATTCCCAACATATAATAGTTTAATAGAAATATAAACAAATTATCACAATGGAACTAAAGACTTTCAAAACTGCAATTATTTACAATTTTCAAAGAATATAAAAAAATTTTAGGAAAAAAAAAATTGTCAAAACAATTCTTAGAAATGAAAAAAAAAAGCTACAACAAAGAGAAATTTTAAATAAAAAAATTATTATATTAACAATAATGGAAGCTATTAATAATTAAATTATGAAACATTAAAATCTAAATAATGACAGATAATAAATTAGATAAACATAATTTGACACAGAGGAAGGAAACGAATGAGGAAATGCATGAGAAAATCCTGCACCATGGAGCTGATTTTGTCTCTTCCCTTTTCTTGCACTTTAGGATTGTAGTTTTAGAAATATAGCATTGTTCAAAAGCCTGGGATAATACTTTGAATTCAAAAGATAAGAACATTTCACATGTACATTAAAGTTTTTTTTTTTGTAAATAAAAAGGGGTGCACATCACGCAGTAAACATACCTGGGAATTAAAAAGTGCACTTTGGAAATATAGGTGCATGTTATAAGTTAGCAAACTTAATAGGCTGGAATAAATAGTACAAACATACACATACTTGAAATTCTGATTTTACTAAAATAAAATCACAAGTTTTGAACTTCCAATATATACAGTAAAATCCGGCATATAACGCGCACCTATACTTTCAATCTCCATTTTTTAATTTTTAGGTACATTTGCAGTATAACGTGCACCCCTTTTTTTCAAAGGAACCTGAAATGAATAAGTGCAATTCTGTTATGTTTTGAAGTAATTTATTGGAGGTATTATACCAAGATTTAAAAAAAAACAGTATACTTCTACAATTACAGCTCTTAAAATTCATTAGACATGTTGTTTCTTTAAAATAAACAGTGTTTTGATCCATGTAGAAGTCTAGTTTTTTTCATGCTCAACTCCTTTTATTTTATTTTTAAACCCGGCGCATACAGCGCACTCGTAAATTTCAATTTTATTTCTTGTGTTAAAAGTGCACATTATACGCTGGATTTTACAGTATATATATATTATTAAATAACTATTAAGACTGGATTCATAAATATACCTTAGGTGTCCTTCCTGATTATCAAAAATTGCTATGCCCTTTTGAGTTTGTTCAGCTTTTAACCACTTGCTCTGAAACAAAGCTTTTTCAAATTTTATAATCAGATCAGCAAGTTGCCAAATATGACTATGTTCTGAATGAGTAGGAAATAAGTCTCTAGCTAGCATTAATACTCTTGATGAATGAGCATAAAACCCCTAAAAATACATAAATAATTTTTCAATACAAAATTTTTAACAAATTTTATAATGAATAAATACAATAAACATTAATTGCATTAAAATATTCTTAATAAAATATTCCTTTGTTATCAAACTTATTTTATAAACATACATTTGTAAATTTATATATAGCAAGCATATCAATTTTTTAAAATTTCATATACTTGCAAATTCTTTTCATTCAAAAAATTTTTATGAAAGAACTTTACATGAACGTACTCCATAATATTAATTCATAAGCAGATTTGCTTAATATTGTTATGTTAATTTTGGACTTCATTAATTTCTAGCTGAAAAGGTCAGAAAGATGGTTTACAGGCGAAAATAGAATAGTTCTGTCAATAATGTTAAATAGATAAAACGACTTTAACAATAAAAATAAACATCCTGAGATACCTAAGGTTATTATTTGACTACCTTAGAAGCCATTAAAATGATTTCAGAGCGTATATAAAGGCAATGTAGAGAAAAAAACTTTGAGCGTTGAAAGTTTAGGAGGGACTGTGGGTTTAAACTGTCTCATGTGATATTCTGAGTGCAGATTTGTATTCCTGTATTTTGTAATAATAAGAACTTCAAATATGTGCTACTGTATTCATACAGGTGCTTTGAGACCTGTTATAAGTAAATCTCTTACATTTACTTAATAGATCTGAAGTAACCCATTTCGATTTATTCTGAAAGAACCTGTTTGCTAATTGTGAGGTGCTTTTCCAGATTTCAAAGTTGTTCAATCAATACATTGTAATAATACACTCATGGACAAAAAAATTAGCACACCAAGAAGTAATTGCAGTATCGTAACAAAACTTGGCATGAAGGTACATGTTGAGAAGATATGCAAATGATTAGAAATGCAGAGTGTTTGCACATTACGTATAGCCGATAGAGGGCACTTAACGTCGTTCCCTGTGGAGTATAAAACAGGTAACCAAAGCTTGTTTGAGTGTGTTGAATCATTTACAAGGGAAGAGCTGAGATAGACATGCCGTTTTCAAAGACAATATGGCAGCTGTCGCAGTTTGAGAGGGGGAGAATTATCGACATGATGGAAGCTGGGTGGTCAGCTAGGCGAGTAGCTCGTCAAATAGCTTGCTCTGATTGTAATGCAAAGAGGTGTTGGGATCAGTGGATCCGAGAGATGTCATTTACGCAAAGACCAGGCTCAGAATGCCCTTGACAGACCAGTCGTCGAGAAGACCGCCACATTGTAAGAAATGCACGTGTACAGCCAATGCTTCATCGGCCGCCATCCTAGCCCCTTCACTAGGGGCCCCTGTGTCGTTGGCGTATACTAAATTAAATGCCCATAAAACGCCAACAAGTTATTAAAACTCAACATTAGGTAAAAGCATTTAGCAGAGTATTTATGGCAAGGCAGTGTTTGCTGAAGTAAGAGATGGCTAAAAAAAGAAAAACATATACAGTGCACAATAAGTGATCAAAAAAAAGAACAAACATCATTAAGAAATAAACTCTTTTTATTTCAGCTAAACGATAAAAATAATTAAATCAAATAGTAATATTAAAAAGGAAAAGTTATTTACAAAAAAAAAGAGAAAGAAATTATGGCAGCTTTTTAATTCTTAAAAGAAAAACAAAATAAAATAATTATTTACCCATTCCCTTTCTGATACAATTCAATTTTTACGAAGCAGCTCCGATGCTCTTCCCGTCGAAAAAAAAGAGAAAGTGAGTTACTCGAATTTTTCTAAAAACACATGTTCAGCCAATGTAAGAATGACATCATCAACATATGACGTCATTCCTCCCGATATTTGAATAAAAATACCTTGCATAACACTGAAAACGAGAGAGAGAGATTTTTAAACACTGCTTATCGGTGGCAAAACGAAACATCCTTTTAATGTTAAAATTAATTACAAAATGCTAAAGTAAATTAAGACAAATATGTATATCGGAGAAAGAAAATATATTATGGCTAAAGATAAGAATATTTAGGGTAAGTAGTGCTAACAGTGTCTTCTCGAACCATACGAAGGCGCATGGCTGAAGGAATTTGGAATCGCAGTGCCCATTACGTGTGCTGCCCTTGACGCTCACCCATCGACGCCTCCGTTTGGAGTGGTGCTACGAACGAGGAAACTGGACTGCAGCGGAATAGAACCAGGTCGTTTTTACCGACGAATCCAGATTCAATCTCAGCAATGAAGACAATCGTGTTCGTGTGTGGAGACCTTCCGGTGAATGCCTCAATCCTGCTTTTGCTTTACAGCGACACACTGCTCCCACAGCTGGTGTGATGGTATGGGGTGCCATTGCCTACAATACATGGTCACACCTAGAATTGATCCGTGGCACCATGACAGCCCAGTGGTATGTCCATGACATCCTGCAACCACATGTGTTGCCACTCATGCAACGGCTCGCAGGAGCCATTTTTCAACAAGACAATGCTTGGCCTTACACGGAAAGAGTGTCACAAGACTGTCTCCACACTGTTACTATCCTTCCTTGGACAGCCTAATCCCCTTATTAGTCTCCCATTGAACATATCTGGGATAATTTAGGATGGAGAGTTGGGCATCCCCGAGTTTGAACGAACTAGAAGCAAGATTACAGAAAATATGGAACGAAATGTCTCAAGACATCATACAGAACTTGTATGGCTCGATCGTATCGCATCGTGCATTTGCGCTAGAGGGGGTTTCAACAGTGTATTAAATCCTTCGTTCTTTTGGCCTTTTTCTCTGAAATAATGATCATTTTTCTTTGATTTTCTAATCATTTACTTATATCAAAGTAGTCATTACATATGTAAAATTTTGTTTTATTTTGACGACTCCTTCTTGGTGCGCTAATTTTTTTGTCCATGAGTGTATACACAATATAGATCATTAAATTTAAATTAAATTATAATATCAATAAAAAAATTGCACTACCTTATATAAAATAAAATGGTTTTTTGAATAAAAGAGTTAATTATAAAATTATTAGAAGTAGAACAGAAACAGAATCTTAGTATTTATTTCAGTAACAATATTTATATGATGATCATTATACCTAAAATACGAGGGCTGTTTAATAAGTAATAAGACTAAAATCATAAAAAAAAAAACAGAATACCTTTAATTCTCATCATTTATATATATGGTTTTTTTCAAAATAACTTCCGTGGTACATAATGCATTTATCCCAAAGTTCTGTCCACTTCTTAAAAACATGTAAAAGTCCACTTTGTGAAAGCTGTTTCAAAATCGCCTATACAGCCTTTACACATGCTTTGATGCTTGCTTTGTAATGGTTTCTTAAGCTGAGGAAACAGCCAGAAACCACATGGAGAGAGATCGGGACTGTATGGAAGGTGTGGTAAAATGTCTACGTTATTCTGCTACGAAACATATAGTATGCATTGAGCAATATGTGGTCAGGCATTGTCATGGTGCAGTATCATTGTTCGCAGGACATTTGTGTAGTACAAGCTGTTTACGGTAGTATCATGTTCGACAGCGTGTTGTTACACAATTTTTTTCACAATAAAAAAAACATTATGGTCATAACTTTACCAGCCAATTTCACAGTTTTTGCTTTCTTGGGAGGTAGAGATGGATGTTTTCATTCACTGCTTTGTTGTTTTATGTTTGGATCAAAGTAATACAATCAAGCTTCGTCTGCTGTGATAGTGTTTTAAGATATTGTTGCTGTTTTCATATCTTAAGTTCTACACTTCTAACATTAAAGTGTGGAAAAACTAACTAACTAGTAGAGCTATGAACAGTGGATCTAAAAATTAAATACCGGATGTGGAGGACTTTTTCATTAAAGATAAGAATTTCTTAGACAACATGTTTATTGAAGATAATGCAAAAAAAAGATGAAATTTACAATGACATTTTTAAAACAATTGAATACACTCTAACTGAGCACCTTGCTCAAAAACATTTGAGTACAGTATGGAGTCAGCTACTTGCTGAAAACCCCCCAACTGTTACTGACTATACAACAGTAGCAATTAGTATTTATATACACTAATACAATTAGCATATTGTATTACTTCCACAATAAGTGATATAAACTATTAAGAAGACTCCCGAGTGGCCAGATAGAACCATGAAGTCACAAGCGATGACTGGATCTTTAATACACAGTTGCCATCAGCACAAAGCTGTTTCTCAACTTCACTCGTTTTTCGGGTTTGTTTACATTTCGTTAATGGCGGCACATTTTGAAACACCCACATCGCTTGCCGCTTACACACACACACAAGTAATACCATATTCCTGGATTGCTGACAACATTGGGATGTCATGTAAGTTATCCACAACTTGTCAAACTATGCTTAGAATTTAGCCATGACATACAACAAGCGGCCCCCTTCTCAGCATTCTAGAATATCACACTTAAAAAATATACAGATAAATTACATAATATAAACATGTGAACAACACTTTATCAAAGAAAAATATTTCTAGAGTCCAATATACTTGAGAAAAGAATTTAAACAAAACAACAAACAGCTGATAACTTTATTGAAGGCAGACTAGAAGACGGTGGACCTATAGGAGCTTCCAATCACATAATGGGGTTTACGAACAAAAAACAATAACATCTCCTGTGACAATTTGGCTAGAATGATATGCTCCCTGTGCCCGAATCCCTCAGATGAGCACTCTTGCAAATTACATTTTCACTCCCTCCGAGACGATATCGAGGGCTGCTCGTACTCATCCATGGAACCCAAACACGGTTCACACACCACCCTGCGGGGAACGTCACTCCATCATCCAGTCTGACCTCAATAAAAGCAATGCTGCAAAAAGAAAAAATATATTAGCATTTAACATTAAAAAAATTTTTTTTCTTACACATCAAAAATTTTACTACAAAATTTATTCAATGCTTCTTTAATTTGGGGTTTTGTAAATAGGTCTGAAAAATTTAACTTACTCGGAACATATTTTAATTCAAAAAATTTATTGTATACTAGATTTCTTATAAATAAGCACCTAACATGAATATGTTTAGTCTTATGGTTTTCAAAAGGAGAGTTTGAAAAAGAAATGGCAGCCTGATTATCGCACAAAAGCAAACAATCATTTAATTCTAATTTTAAAGGCTCATTTTCTAAAACATCTTTTAGTCAAATCAGTTCTTTCACTGCTTCTGTTAGAGCGACAAACTCTGCTTGCATAGTGGATAAACTAATACATTTTTGTTTGAAAGTTCTTGAAGAAATACGAGTTTCATCCACCAACAAAATGTATCCACCTACAGAAACCTGGTCATCTCTATTGGCTGCATAATCCGAGTCTGAATACCAAGTTAAATTTAATTTACTTATTTTTGATAATTCCAACTTATAGTGATATATGTACTTTAAGTAACCAAATAATTTTAGCAAACTGTTCCAATGTTTGATTCCAAGATTGGACTGAAACTGGGACAGTTAATTGACGACATACATTATGTCTGGTCTTGTCCTTGCAGCGATAAAACTTAGACTACCAATTAAATTTCTGTATGGATATTTAGCCATTTCATTTATCTCTGCAGGGGTACTTGGACAATCCAATTTGGATAACACAAGACCCTTAGGAATTGGGAGAGAACTTACAGGAAATTTAAACCTTTCATACTGCTTACATAATTTTCTATGTATGAACTTTGGTGAATGTAAAGTTTTCCCTTTTTCTCCTCAAACTCAATACCTAATAGTTTTTTGGTTTTCCCTAGTATTTTCAAGTCAAAATGTCCCTATAAAAGTGTTATAGCATTATCCAAGTCCTTCTTGGTCTCTCCAAACATCACTATGTCATCTATACATATACACATCTAACATACATATATACATCTAACATTTTCACAGTTACACTTCAAAATTTTTTGAAAACCTAAATTAGACAGTACATCATCTATTTCAAAATACCATTGGCGACCACTTTGATGAAGACCGTACAATGCTTTGTTTAATTTACATACTTTATTGGCCTCATTCACATAACCCTCTGGTTGTTGCATATAGATTACTTCATCAAATCTAGCATATATATAAGCATTATTCACATCCAACTGTGTATGAAACCATTTGAAAAACAAACAAAAATTGCAAAGAATAGTCTTATAATTGAAAAATTGACAACCAGACTAAACACCTCATCATAATTTTCACCTTTCACTTGTTTGAATCCCTGAGCAACGGGCCAAGCCGTATATCTCCCTATTTCATTTTGCTCATTACGCTTAAGTGAATAGACCCATCTACATTTCATAACTTTAGCTTCTTTGGGTAGTTATACGAGGTTCCAGACTTTGCGGTCATACATGACTTGCATTTCTTTATCAATTGCACCTTCCCAATCAGCTGCCTCAGGTGTTCTGGTGGCCTCTATAAGTTTTTGGGATTCAAACCTCAATAAGGTTTGCTTTTTCCTCCAATGGGGGATTCAGTAAGTCTGCAACTTTCCCTGATGAGCTGTTCTTACTGCTGTAGTTAAATAAATTCTGGTGGTAATCTATATTGTTATCTTTGCAGTATTTCTGTACCTCATTAAATAACCTCAGTCTTACATTGCTACCCTCAACAAAATAATAAATATCCGTTCGAGACCTATCCTTCCTTTCAACTGGCTTACGTATCCAAGGAATTGAAGCACAGGGTCTAAGAGTATGTGTCCCAACCGCGGAAAAGATATCACCATCTTCTGGGAAATCCTTAAAAAGATAATTTCTCACTGGTCCTGTAAAAGTCTTTTCAGAGACCACTCCTCCTTTCCCTTCATCAAATCTTACGTTGATAGTCTCTACTACCTTTTTTTCCTCTATCAGCCAGATTCTATACCCCTTAGTGCTCAGAGCGTACCCCAACATTATTCCCAGTTTTGCTCACATATAGAGTTTTTTCCCTGAGTTGTTTAGGGACACCAACAAAGGCTAAGCAGCCAAACCTTTTTAGATGGGAAACTGAGGGTCTCTTTCCACCATATAACTCAAATGGGGTTTTCTTACATCCTTTATGGCAAACCCTGTTCCAGGTGTAAGAAAAACAGAGCAAAGCATCTGCCCAAAACTTTTGACTTAACCCACTTGCATTTAATAGAGTATTGATTCCGTCCAAAGCCGTTAAGTTATATCTTTCGGCTACTCCATTCATCTCGGGGCAATAAGAGTTTGTTTTTTCATGGTCTATACCTAGACCTTCCAGAAAAACCCTAAATTCACCACTACAAAACTCGAGTCCGCGATTGGTCCTTACTAAAATTACCTTTTTGTTCAAAAACCTTTCAGCCCTTCTCTGAAACCTAACAAAAATCTGAAAAACACCCGACTTATTTTTTAAAGTAAAAACCATTACTTTTCGAGAGTAGTCCTCTATTATTGAAAGAAAATACCTAACACCCCCATGTGATGCTACTGGTAAGGGACCACAAAGATCCATATGCAACAGCTAAAGGGCCCATTTTGACCTTATTTTACCAATAGGTTTAAAAGATACCCGTCTATATTTAGCAAGTTTGCATGGTATGCAGTTTTCGGTCAATCCAGACAGCCCAGATAAACCATGAATGCTTTTATTTTTGCTAGTAGCAACTACATACTCATTATTTACATGGCACAGTCTTGAATGCTACAAATAATTAATGTCATGTTTTTCAACCTGATTTGCTATCACATTAACCGATCTACTGTTCCCATTACATTTATACTTAGAGGGTTTTAAAAAATACAAGCCATTATATCGATGAGCAAAAAACAAATTATTCCAGTTCTTATCATACACTAAAATTTTTTCATTATTACCTATAAACTTAACACCTTGTTTTTCTAGTTTTACCCCAGAAAGAAGGTTTCTACGTAGTTTAGGATTATACAAAACATCATTTAAAATTATTTCATTAAAGATACCATTCTTCCTTATAACAAAAAAATGAACTATCCCTTTTCCCTTGACTGGATATCTTTCTCACCCACAGCAAGCAACATCTGCATATTCTTTACTGGTTCAAATGTTAAAAATAAATTCCTATTATTGCAGAAGTGTGCAGTCGCTGCAGTGTCAAAAACCCAGCTAGCTTTATTTAACTTAAAGTCTGATGAAGTAAATTATTAGCCTCAAGTTCTATCAAATTACAGTTCGGCTCAGAAAAAGTTATTTTTTTGCTCAACATTAAATGCTTCTTTACAATTCTTATTTTCATTATTAAATTTCTTACTTTCCCTATTTATCTTTAGTTTACAATTTGAAATCAGGTGACCATATGCATTACAAAAATAGCAAGGCCCTATATTTCTACTCTCTCACTAACTACATTAGAACTTTTAACAACTTGATTAGAAGATTTAACAATTGAATTAGAATTAACATCTAAATTTTTAGACTTAAATTTTGACTTTTGCTTCTTTATCTTATGTTTTACTTTGCCAGAAAAAGCACAAAAGTACTTACATCTTCAAAGTCCTTTTTTACAATGCAAAAACGATTTTCTTCTAGCAACAATTCAGCCTCGATTTTATCGGGCACGAAGTTCTTATCGCTCCATCAGTAGATGGCTTATACTGTTGATCGGAAATCGTCAGGAAGACTCCTTATCATCTGGTAGCCTTGGTAGAGTGAAGGTAAATCATGTCCACCTTCCCTTAAACGCTCGGCCGAACACTTGACACGGCAGATAAATAAACCAAGATTTTCGCCAGGAACGTATCTAGTACCGAAGAATTCATCGAGTAATTGGGTAATTCTTGCTCTCGTAGTTGGCTCAAAATGCTCCTGCAGAATTATCCATGCTTCCACACCATCCGTGGCGCCGGAAATCAGAGGCTTGAACTCATTTGAAACTCTCTGATATATAAGAGTGAAAGCACGATCTTTTCTCAACTTTAGATTAGACCGATCTCTCCAAGACAGTTTCGCTTCTTCTTCAGGGCTTCTTTCTTCCTCTTTTTTGATGAACTCCCATGCACCGAAATGCATGAGGCTGACTCTAGCTTCTACTTTCCATACCTCCTAGTTCGTCACTGTCAATAGGGTGACACCTTGTACGACATCCATTTGGATACGGCCCCCCATCGGTTAGAACTTTTAGGAAAAACTAGAGATAGTGGCAAACTGGAATCAGTGTAACCTCTGGTGAGGCGCACTTGACGAAATAGTTAAATAAAAATTCACTTAAACAGCAAGTCCGCTATCTCCATGATAAAATTTAAAGTTCAATAAAGCCGCATTTTAAATTCAAAAAACTTGCATCAAAATTTTTCAAAGTCCGTCACGAAAAATTCTTCACTTCTCAAAAAACTTAGCTCTTAATGGGCTCATAACCCGTGTTTTCATATCTTAACTTCTACACTTCTAACATTAAAGTGTGGAAAAACTAACTAACTAGTAGAGCTATGAACAGTGGATCTAAAAATTAAATACCAGAGGTGGAGGACTTTTTCATTAAAGACGAGAATTTCTTAGACAACATGTTTATTGAAAACGATGCAAAAGAAGATTAAATTTATAATGACATTTTTAAAACAATTGAAAACACTCTAACTGAGCACCTTGCTCAAAAACATTTGAGTACAGTATGGAGTCAGCTACTTGCTGAGAAACACCCAACTGCTACTGACTATACAACAGTAGCGATTAGCATTTACACACTAATACAATTAGCATATTGTATTACTTCCACAACAAGCGATATAAACTATTAAGAAAACTCCCGAGTGGCCAGATAGAACCGTGACGTCACAAGCGGTGACCGGATCTTTAATGCACAGCTGCCATCAGCAAAGCCGTTTCTCAACTCCACTCGTTTTTCGGATTTGTTTACATTTCGTTAATGGCGGCACATTTTGAAACGCCTACATCGCTTGCCGTTCACACTCACACACAAGTAATACCATATTCCTGGATTACTGACAACATTGGGATGTCATGTAAGAAATCCACAGCTTGTCAAACTATGCTTAGAATTTAGCCATGACATACAACAGTTGCCTTCCTGTTCCAGTCTTTAATCATATCGTATCATATCAAAGGTCTCCGATGCTGATTTTTGCTTCCATTTCGACAACTGGGAGTGTCTTGAAAGTGTCGACAAACACGCTTCAGTTTGATCATGTGATACTTAAGAACACGAGTCTGTACACACCATCAATCAGTAGCTTTTGTTAATATAGACAACAAACTTTTCTTATGCCACAGAAATTAGCATTTCTGAGTGGTTTTGTAGCAGTAAAATTAGTCTTATTACTTATTCAACAGCCTACGTATAACAATTATCACCATTCACTGCCTCAACTTTTCACAAGCTTTTGTACTACCTAATTGTAGTACTTAGGCTTAAAGTTAAGGTGACTGCTTACCTTGAAAATGTCGTTTTTCGTCTATATAAGGCATTTTTTATTTAATTTCAAAAGCTTATAGTTTGAAGATTTTTCTTTCCAAAACAGTTTTTTTCCTCTTTATGTGAAATAGAAATAAAGTTATAGTGATTTTAAAAAACATCACTCTGTGCAAAAGGACAATAAGGTAAAACTTTAAATGAGTTTTTCTCAAAATTATGTTTTCGAAAGAAACACTTTACCAGATACACGATATCTTAAGAACAAACCAGATAATGCTTTGAAATTTTGTAGGAATGTTTATTATACTATTTTTCATAAAGTGGACCATAAGTTTTGTTGTAGGTTAAATATTTTTTCATTTAGGGTAGTTTTTATAAAGAAAAAACTTTAAAAATATCAAACTTTTCATATTATGTATATTGCCTGTAATTTTTTTGTATTTTAATATTTCTCTTAGATTTTAGTTCATTTTGAAGAGCACCATAATATGTATGTTGTGTATAAAGAAAATTATGATAATTGTATTAGAAATTTTTATACAGTGTTATCTGTTTTAGTAGAAATTTGGTAAAATTTCCTTGAAAACAACCAATTTTTCTAAAAGTACAATATTTATTTAAAATTTTTTTGTATTTACATATTTTTTTTCCTAAAACACTCAATTTGTTTCAAAAATTTGTTTTTATAGAAAAAATTGGGTCCGAAGGTAGGCAGTCACCTTAATAAAATTTTTTTATAAGAGTAAAAGTTTTAATGATGCACACATAAATATAATATTCACAAAAGCACTGTAGAAAAGAGATAAAGGACACTATTAAAAATTGCATTATATTCTTTTATATTGTTTCCTGGGAGAAACATGATAACAAAAAATGATCAGAATACGTTTAATGGATGGTAATATCATTGCAAAAATTAAAAATCATTAAAATGAATAAAAAAAGAATTTTAATAAATTTTTAATTATTATTTGTTAATTAATATGTGTAATAAAGCAACTTTACCCTGTAAGCACATTCTAAAGCCATATTTCTTAAAGCTAAACATACACCTTCTCCAATATGGTATATATTTCCTCGCATTGGATCAGATGTATTCATAAAAAGTAACACCTCACTGAATAACCACTCAAATGAACTAAAAGGAAACAATAACAGTAAATAACATAATAAGATTTTACTTAGGATTATATTTTCCTTCTTAAATAACACTTATTTGCAACATGTACAAAATAAATATATAAAATTCACAAGATTTACTCATCATGATTAGAAATATTTTAATTGTCTACAGATGAAATTAATATTTTTACATCAAATTTGTCAGAACCTAGAAAAATTTAATAATTTTGAAATTATTTTTAACATAAAGAAACAATTAAAATATCAAATATTTAGCCTACTCTCACATTCTTCATTTCAAATACTGATTTTTTTTGTTTTGTTTCATACTGAAACATTTGGATGTCATAAAAAACAATACTTCATAGAAACTAAAAGAATACAGATGCTGCATCTTTTATACAATGAATATGATATAAACTTGTACGTTATCCTTTAAAGCATTATTAGTAAGAGAGTAATGATCTATACTGTTATTTGAATTTAATAAGAGATTAAAATGAATTATGTATCAGGCCTATCAATGTTCAACACACAAACATAAAGTCAGTAAAATTTCCTTCTTATTTTTATGTCTATAAAAATATTAAATAAAACGTAGTTTAAAGGAATGAGAGTGTTATTAGTATTCCTATTATTTAAATCTACTTACTGTGTGTAATATGTGTTTCCAAATGATGTTATGTATTGTTTCGTACACATTGAAAATTGATTAAGTTTTTAAGAGAGAAAAACTACGCCAATTACTCCCTCTCAAAATTGGGGGCCAAATGAAAAAGGATAATTAAATTAAATTTAAAATTAAATTCCCTACATAACACTTAACTTTAATTTTCCATTACACCTTCAAATATTAAATTAATCACCCAATTATTTCTTCGAAACAGATGGCCCAACCTCAAAACACTTCTAATCCAGATCATTATTTTTTACAGTCTATATGTCAGCATTAACTTTCAAGTATAACCCATAATTAAGAAAGTACTTCACATCTGGGCTTAGTGGTAAAAACACTTAGATTTCACTTTGGCATCGTTTTTCTCTCAGCGACAGAACATGTAGATGGCTCCATGAATAAAGACCGTTTTTAAAAGTAAGCTTGGTTGTGACTTGAAACATGTCATATATATAAAAGTTGATCATACACTTTCCACTTACCTAACACCATAGTAACCCCACAAACCTGCTCTCAGTGAAATTGTTGAACCTAACATATCAGTCATGGAATGTTGACAATTCTGTACATCACTTTTTGTAAGTAATTCAAAAATACTGAAAAAAAAATTGTTTTAATTCTTAAATCTGCAGATCAAAAATTACATTGATCTATATAATAATTATAATTCTTAATACTGTAATAATTATTTTACCTGGATGGCATAGCTGGTGTTGAAGATTTTAATTTTGTTAGAGCTTGAATACCAATGGAAGACAAATTCTATAAATAGAAGTTTTGGCAGATTGTCACAAAGATTTTTATGAAATAATTTGTATGGAATATTGGTAACAAATTTTATACATGGAACTTTCATTAATGTAAAGATTCAAGATTTTTACGGTTATTATTTGCAAATATTCAAATTGTAAGCAAAGTGTTTAAAAAACAATTTAATAATTGTTTAATTCAATGTCCAGGTCAAATGGACCTCTCTTGCTTATGCCATTGCCCTCTATAATAATAATAATAGGAAGAGAATAGGTGTATGTGGAGTGTAGCATAAAAATAAAGATTGAAGACCAAAGCTATAAGTGATGATGGAGTACAGCTCAAGATTTTTTTCAAAAAACTTTTTAGATTTGTAAAAATTTAATTTTGTAGTGACATTTCATAGTTCTAGTGATATGATAACAACTCTTACCGCATAAAATTCAATAAATTACTTTTTGTTGAAGAATTACAATTGTTTTTTTTAAATATATTATAAAAGTATTCTTTCAAAAATTAAAATTTAGATTTAGAAACCAAGTTTGCGCTACTACTTCTGGCTTTGCATTGTTTAATAAAAGAAAATCTACTTTATATTTAAAAAAAATACTAAGTCATTAAAGCTAAGCTTTCTTAAATTGTATTAAGATTATCTCACATATTATTGTGATTCGCAGTACAGCATCTTTATTGCTTAGCTTAAACAAAATAATGACAAAATTGCTTGAGTTCTCAAAATTAGTGAATCATACATTTCCCAGTCAAGTTGCCCTAATTGATGTTGATGTGGCTCCTGTTTTTCAGGCTGTCATCAATTACATTATCAGCAGCTGGACAGATTCACTCCTGTTTTCTTGAAGAACACAACTCCTCTAGCGAGGCCTATAGGACTGCCATGTTGAACCCCAGGACTTATAGATTAGCTTATGAGTTTTTCTTGATTTCCATGACTCTAGTAAACTTCAGTAGCAATATGAAACTGTTAAAAATCTAAAGCTCTATGATGTAAACTTGAATAATGGACACTTTGGCGATTTTTTAAAAATCTGTTTCTATCACCTCCAGTTGTGGTAAAGATATTTTCATTTCAATAACTTCTGTTGTTGTTTTTAATGTCACCTGTCTGACCTAGTCAGATCGAGGCCCACGAAATTCATCGTGGCAAGGGGCTAGAAGTATGCTTGTCGTTGGCCTTGAACACCATACAGGTGACAGTACGAATTAGCTCGGCAAAATTCCCCGTTAAATGTTGCTGAAGCAAAATATGGGGTACTTACTCAGTAATTTTGAACCATGGGAAAATGAGAATGACCTGCACTGACACCACACAACAATGTGAGGACTTTCACCCTTAACAGATTTATTGTACATCAACCCTTCTACATAACAGGCTTTTAGTAGCATTGGAATTTTAACCCATAACTTGACAGAAATAATGCCAGCAATGAGTTAGTGATCATGACTACTTACCTACCACTGCCACTTATTTCAGTTTTAATTGTATATTTTTGTTAAAACTAATCTTTATTGGAAATTGAATAAACTGATAATTACTCAAAAGGTTGTCTCTCATGAAAAAAATGTTATGCTTGATAAGTGGATTGTAGAGCTTTATTTTTAAAATTTAACCTGGGTGAAGAATGGGTACTCCAGCTAGTTGAATATATGTATTATGTAAGAACAAAAGTTATGCATCTTAAACAGATGAATTGGGTGTAATATATAATTCCCAATTTAATTTAAATTTTCTGTTTAAATTTTAATTTGATAGGTAGTCATATTAAAGAAACTTACCCACAACCCAAGTTCTGCTGATTTGGCAATGGATCGTTCAATTAAAATTTCTTTATTTTCTGATGTAAGTTTGTATAACCAAGCCTGAAAAGTCAATTTACAATTGTTATGAATAAATAACTCATTTCAATTCTATGTTTACATAATTACTATTTGATGTTTTCTTTGATAATTCATCAAAAGATATTTTCTATGACTAGAGTGTAACAAATTGCAATTAATATTGATTTATATAGATATTTGAAGAAAGTATTACATTTTAAACACATCAATTGAAGAATTTTTTTTAAATATAAGGTCTTATAAGAAAATATGAAGTAATTGGCATTCCAATGTATCATATAATCTGTAACTAGATATAAACAATTCTAGCTTACCAAAGAATACTGAAGACACACATTATCATTAACTTCCTGGGCAACCATAATAGCTTCATTTAAAGCAGAAAGAGCTTCTTCTCTAAACAAAAAAGTCATTAATTTTAATACCTCACATGAAAGAGCATGTTTCAAGAAAACTTCCTCAAAATCTACAGATAAACATTTAATCAAAATGCAAAAAAGAAGCCTTTATTTCCAGTTAGAAACATTTGCACAATCAATGAAGCAAACCAATACTTCAATTAAAAAGAACTATATTTGATAAGCATCTTTATATCTAAAATATTAAATTTTTTTCTCTCCATACATTAATTCCTTTTATTCATTATACAGGTTAAACACATGCATATTTCTTATTACAAATTATTTTTCTTTAGACAAAATACAATCTTTATAAAGCTTACTTATGGCCAAACAGAGCATGAAATATAGCAAGATTTAAAGCAGCATATCGAGAGCTTCTACTCAGATCTTCTGATACAGCTGATGCTTTGCATTCTTGAGGTACAGTAGTATTACGATCAAAATGATGGTAAAGATTATCTTTGGCACCGCAGTATTCTTTAACTCTCAAAGAATTCAAATAACTCAAAAAGCACTAAAATGATTAAACAAATAAAAAAAATATTAATTTAAAAAAATGCAGCATACATTTTAAAAACATTTTACTTATATATTATTTCCATTACAAATGATATTTCTTTTAATTAATAAATATTAGTTATTTGTCGTGCTGTATACCTTATAAGCTGCAGGAATCCATTTTAGTTTGTAAAGTAGAGGATAAAAAAAAGAACGATAAACATTAAGGAAGCCAGAAAAATGAATAGAAATAAATTACTATTTATATATATACTAGTACATTACATATTAATGCAAGTCAAATAACTTTAAAAACATACATAACAAACTATTGAATATAAATTTGTTATCTATCTATAAAAGTTTATGCACATATTCATTTGTTACATTTGTCTAAATCCATTCCTCTCCTTAATCATATTCCAGATAATTTCATTTTAAGCAACAAGCTAAAATAAATCTCATTGCTCTACCTATATATGTACAAGACTGGAATGATTCCAAATAAAAAAAAATTAACACAGACTACGTTTTGTTAACAGAAAGTAGTAAAAATTCAAACAAATCTTAACTAATGAAAATACATACACATAAAAAAAGAGGAATGAATGAAAAGAGTATGTACGGAAAATTGCAAAACAGATTACTAGAGAAAATAAAAATTATGCAGTTTAATATAATGGATATTTTTCTAATTGATCTTATAAAATATTTTTGATGCACCTAAATTCAGAACATTTTAACATGTGTTGTATCAAGATCTGAATATAAAATAAACTTTAAATAATATACAACAAATGTCGAATATATACCATTTGGATATAAAAAAAGAAACAATAACAAAGAATAGGGATGGGCAATTGTTTTGCCACAGGGGCCACTTTATGAAATGGAGTATAGCAGAAAGCAGACACCTTTTACAATAACTGCATTCATTCATTAACTCTGCTTTTTGGAAAAGGTATATAGCAAAGTCAACAAATATAAATGAAGTAATGACAGTTTTATTTAGTTTGTTTATTGTGCTAATATTTCATATCAACTATGGCTGCAAGCACATTCAATTTTAGAATCAGTTTACAGAAAAAAATTGCACCCAATCACACTTTTTACAATTTTGCTTAGTCAGAAGTGATATTGCTTACTGAAATTTTCATCACAGCCAGCAAATTAATTTCTGTCAAAGAGCAACTATATTGACTCTTATTGATCGTCAAACAAGAAAAACCTAGCTCACAAATATATATGGACCCAAATATAGATAATATTTAGAAAAGATAAAAGTACAGCAACTCAATAACTAAAATTTAAAAAATAATGGAAAAATTCAAAAGTAAGACAGCATAAAACATTGAGGGAAAAAAAAACTTACTACTTCATATATTTCTGGATTACCCTTCATAAGTTCTCTGATCTTTTGTTGCAGATCAAAAGGTGATAAAGCAGCACTTTCATTTATTTGCAAAAAAGCTGTCTGCAAAAATAAATAAATATGAATATGAATAAAAGTTGATTGAAAGTATTAATGTACTAAACATTGGTTTAAAAAAATAACTTAATTTAATTTTTAGCATGTCATGTAGTTTTTATAAGCATAAAATATATAAGGAGATATAATTCTTAACATCGTCATTGCGCAACAAACTACAGTTTCATACAAAAATTGCATTATTTTGACTAGTCAATATTTAAATACTTTTAAAAATAAAACAATCAAATTTTAAAAAATGACATTATTCCCACAAATGGGATATCATTAATTTAATATCTTTCATACATTTTTTTTATACAAAAATTGTTTTTTAATTATTTCCTTTTGTCATAAAATATAACAACAATAACAGTATTAGGTTGCTGATAAAATTTTGCCTATTAAAGCTTATAGCTAATCCATTAATCTGCAATACCTTGGCATGCTTTGCAATATACATCTAATGATCATTTATCATTAATGCAATTTTACATTTCCGAGAAATACACTTGAGTTTTAAAGAGATATGTTAAATAAAACGTATATTGTACTGTTAAGATATAAAGTAAAAGTTCTATTAAAAATACTTTAAGAATAATATTCCAAAACAATATTAATTAAGAGTACACCCATTTTGTAAGGATCTACTGCCTGCACCTGGCAACAGGTTGAATGAGACACACGATATAGAGAGGAGGACCTAGCAACAACAGGGGAGAGGAGACCGAACCAGGGGGGAAAGGAGAGCGGTTGCGAGAAAAACATGGTTGAATAAAGAAAGGCGGTGGGACGATGGATTGTAATCTTATAGCATCTTAATATATTCTTTTTTAATGAAATGTCCCATGGAAGGTGTGGAATAAAACAGAGGGACAAAATCCTGACTGCAATTATTTTCTTTTCACAATTCGAACCCGACCCGATCCGAAAAGAATCCACAAGTTTACACATTTATAATTTTACTTTCTTCACTACTATAAACCATGAAAAATTACAGAAATTTTAGTTTCACTGGTTGTTAATTAATATTGCCTTCAGAAGCATTACATGGGCTATTGGAGATAAACTTCGTAATTTTGAACGATAACCTCAAAAATTTTGGTAGTAATTATCTATTTATACTAGTATTTTATATATTTCATAAAAAAAAAAAAAAAAAAACATAATAGCATGATTTAAAAACAGATAAAAAAATACAAACAAAAAATTTCAATTTAACAAAAAAATTGCAATATTTTTTAATTTCCAGTAATTTTCAGAATTTATAACTTACTTGTTGAGCTATAAAAAACTCAGCTTGTTTTTGTGATGCAAATACTTGGCATTCTTCAGAATAACTATAAAATGAAAATACATATATCCTTAAATATTCTCATAATTGCTTAAAAAGAATAATATTGCTAACAGAATTAATATTTGCATATTATCACAATTATTTTGGTGAATATTGCCTAAGTTGATGAATGTATTAAATCTTAAAAGTCTGATAGCAACCATGTATGTGATTTCCAGTTTTGATTCAGGAAACACACCATTATCACTGATGCTTAAATTTGTACACCAGGAAATATTTATTTTCCTTCTGCCTTTTTGCCTCCTTAAAATCTAAATGTTTAAATTTATATAACATAAAAATCAAGAAGTTAAAGAATACAGTTACTGTGAATCACCACTTATATCTGTCAGGGTCACATTTCTACCCGATTAAACACCTAATCAAAAATGTCAACAAATTTTGCTAATATAACTGTGATAATATATAAGTATTAAATAATTTATTAACAGAAAAACAAAAACCTTTCTTCCAAATCTTCGACAGGAGGAGAATCAGCACAAGCTATTTCAAGATTTTCATCAAAACACTGTACAAAAGCTGCATCAAAATAAGCATGAAATTTACGGAACAATTTGGTAACAAGACTGAAAGATAATTTGTCAAAAGCTAACAGCATATGTCTGATAAAAAAACCTAAAAGAAAGAATAAAAAGCAACTCAATACCATGTTTATACTATATATGGATTAAATAAAAATAAAATAATTGAATTCTATATTTATTTTTAGTAACAAAAAACAAACCAGTGTTTAAAATGTTAAAAACAATGAAGCACATGTATTTCATAAAATTGTAACAAAAATCTTATTATATTCTATAAAGAGAAAGTACACACAGAATTGAATAAACAAAGCACCGAAGTATTAGTACTATTTTTTTCACTTCCTTTAATTACAATAGAAATTAAAGGCTGATCATCTAAAGGACAAAAAAGTCTGAACAACATACAGTAATTGGCCAATTAATGCAATGAATAAAGTAAAATCTTAACTTATGTGTATTGCTTTAGAAATAAGTAATTAATAGACAAGGTATCTACACTACTAAAATTCGTAGGTAAACAAACGTATATATCTATCTATATGCGTCTATCTTATCACGAACCGCACCATGCAGAAACTCGTCAAAGGTACCAAAAGACCGGGAAAGATCAGAGGAAGCCGTTTTGACAATTTATATTCTGATATTGCAAGTCGTTAAAAAGATATTAATTAAAAATGTTAAAAAAAACTGATTTTTGATGCCAACTAAGGTTTGTCTGCATTGTTGTAACAACTTTATTATTATAACACAATGACATAAGTTGGCACTGAAAATTTGTTTTCAGCCAAATTGAAATTTTACGACATAGCTGTTTTGACTTAACTTTCACTAATTAAAAAAATAAATGTTTTTAACATGTGATTAACTTTAAACACATTATTAAAATCACAATTTCTACAACGTAAGACATTTTTTACAGATTCCTATGGATATTTTCTAATTTAAATTTCAGAAAAAGATAAAACTATTTTTCAAGCAGATTGGTACATTTTTTTACCTTTAACAACGCTGCCAAGTTAAGTTGAAACAAAATATTATAAAACTTCAAAATTTTTTTTGGAATTTTGTAATTAAAAAAAACAATATATATTTTCTGCTTATTTTATACATAAAACTATTTTTAAAGAAGATATATTTTCCGTTTTGGGGAGCCGTAAAAATACAACGAAAAGAATTGCAAAAATCACCAAATGCCACTAATTGTTAATTGTTGAAAAGCTACCACACAGAACTCACGAGTTTGAATGCTTATAGTGCACATGCGGAAAAGAAAATCGTATTTCTGAAACACATGTATATACATCCAAGGCACACAACGCACTGATTAAGCAAGACATGTATACATGCTGGCAGCAGTTAAGGGGTTAATTGAAGCACTGTTTAAGAACTGATTTCTAATATAGAATATTAAGTTTGTAAGAATGACAAACAGATTGAGAAGGATTTGACTAATAAATTTATTTAGGAACACTGCAAGAGAAGAATGAATAAGTATTGTATTAAAAGGTGGAGGATAGGAAAGAATAGTTAGTTGAAAGAAAGCAAATGAGGTTGACCTAGATTTAAATGATAATGAATGTGGATTTGAGAATTCAATTGTAATTTCATTTCTTTTGAGATTAATGTTTGAGAGAGAAGTGTCACAAAAGCCAAGATCCTTGAATGCAATTAAAATTCAATCAGCTCTTGCAAAATTCAATTCTAATCTAGACTTTCCAATTTTCATTTGACAAAGGATGTACAAAAACAACAATGTAAATGGGCAGAATTACAATTTTTCCGGTAATTTTAAAATTTTATATTTTTCCTCAAAAAATAAATAAAATTACAATGAAAAGTCTTTGTTTTTTAAGAATGATGTACCTTTTATTTCATAGTATTAAAAAGTTTCATTATTTCACTAAATTCCAATTTAAAAAAAAATGTTGAAATGCATTTTGTATGGAATTTACAACTAAAATATTACAATCACAGTACATATCCATAGTTTCAGAATGATCATAAAGAAAATCTGTGAATTAGCTCAGAGGAACTCTGTTTTTAATCAAATAGAATTTTCTTTCTCCTTTGGAGAAATAAGCAAAACTTATCTTTGCAAAATAGTAAATATATGATTTTTGCTTTAAATTGTAAACAAAAATTCAAACTACATACCTATAAAACTGCCTTTATGTATGAGAGTTACCACAGGAGCTGGTTCAGTTAATAAAGCATCTAATGTTACAATATAATCCATTATGACAGAAATGCCATTTTTTCGAAGTTTGTGTAATCTGAAAGAAAACTTGCTTTAAACAATTGTTCATAATAATAGTAATATATGAGAGTTGAAAACTCAAATATAAAGGATTAAGATGTTTGTTTTTTGTCTCTAAATGCTATTAAAACATAAATAAACATAAAAATAAGAATGATAGATAATAAACTCCTTTTCATAGACAAACCATAAAAAACCCATTAAAGTAGTTAAAAAAAACCCCAATTTTTATTTTTAAAGTTCTGAAAAACTTTAATTGAATTAAGTTCTAACTAATATTAGCTGAGTTCTAATTAATTCAAGTATATTTCAATGTATAAATCAAGAATTTTTCAGAATTTTTTTAAAGGTAAAAAACAGGAGTTTGTTTATATACCAATCAACAAAAAAATGTAGTTTGGACAAAGTGATTTTGTAAAAATATATTGTCAGTTGAAGCCAAGTGACTGAGTGGTAGTGCATCATGCTTCCACACCACAGGACCAAGGTCAAATCTTGGACTGGGCAAGGTCAACTCAACCTTTCATTCTTTTAGTGGGTCGATAAATGAGTACTTAGCTTGCTTGGGAACTTAACACTGGGACTTATCAGACTTACCACCCAATCGGTACACCTGCTCATGCACTTCAGGGCCAAAGGTCACTTATACTGATATAGGCACAATAGGCCTTGGCCCTCATGGGCTGTTATGTCACTGAGTTTATGTTGTCAGTTAGCCATGGCCAAACGATTTTAATCTTAATTTTCCAGGTGTTTTGAATACATGCCAATGACTACATACTACCTTTTCGATTTTTGGCATCTTTCCTGATTCAAGATGTTTTTCTCAACACTTGAACTTGTTTCTCAATTACAAAGCCATACTGTTAGCAGAATTTTTAGCAAATACGATCATTTGTAGTTTAAAATTAAACACATAATTTTCCAAAAACATCCATACACAGATAGTGTACTAGATAACAAATGAATGGAAAGCAATGTGATAGCTTCAGATAGGGTTGTCAGAAATAACACTATCATCATTGACATATTGCTTCACTACAACTTGATTGGAAAATATTCCACCAGTTTCCCCCACTAGTAACATTTTCAACCTCATGGAGACATGCTTGAAACTTATATGGGATGTATATATTTCAATTTGCTTATATATGGATTTTGTATTTTGAGTAAATATTTGAAGAAAAAATGCACTTTTGGCTTATATATATATATTTATTGTCTTATATTCGATCAATCAAAAACTTCATTATTAAGACATGAGTTCACATTCCTTCCATTATATAATGAAACAAAGCAACAAATAAAGTCAAATACAAAGAGCTGAAAAGTAAACATATATAAAAATTGTAGAAAGTTATGAAGATACAGGTATTTTAAAATACTAAACTGAATATAAACTAAAAATACTTTTAACAGATTTTTTTTGCTTGTTTTTTTGCCTTATGTTGGGGAAGTGGTCCCTATGTGTTTTTGTCTCAGGAAACAGACGAGGATGTTGATACAACTTTTATTTCACACTTGGTTGCTCAGGGAGTATGTCGGAACACTTACGATGGGCACCGTTTCTGCGCTCTCGCTCGTCTCTCTCGTCTGCTCTCCCACACACACTCTGAAAAACTCTTAATTCGCGTTTCGCTTAATACACTTATTCACCGCCGCACGGCGCCCACTGCGCATGCTCGAACATACCCCCCGGCCTTGCAATATCAATATTCAACAATAGCAATACAGTTTCACAATTCACAACAAGTTCACAAAAATTACACAATTGTTTTCAAAATTATTATATACATAAAAGGTACTATAAATTTTCAGTAAAAAAAAAAGAGTTAAAATTACAATAGCACAATTTAAAGATAAACACATAATTTCTTAAATGGAAATTAACCTTAATTATTTACATCTATAGGTAGAATACAGATCTTAGTTATGGGCCTCTTAAATTCTCCGTTCTTTGTTTTAATATTCTGACTGTTCTCACTTTACCATCAGAACCATGCTAGACCTCAACGACGCGCCCTAAAAGCCAGTTGCAAACTGGTGTAAAATCCTCCTTTACAATTACCATTGTACCACACATTACATTGTCCTTCTCGATCATCCACTTTCCTCTCTGTTGGAGAGTATTCAGATAATCGGTACTCCATTTTTTCCAAACTACCTGAATTACCTTTGTTGTTTTCTGCCAACAACTTAATCTATTGTCACTAATATTAATTACTAGGGGGGGGGCTTAAGAATAGAATTAATTGATCTACCAATCAAGAAATGTGCAGGCATTAATACCTCAAAGTTATCATAATCATTGGATATTGGTGTAAAAAAAAAAAAAAAAAAGGTCTGGAATTTAAAATTCCTTCTACCTGGATAATCACTGTTTCAAACTCCTCGTAGGTGAATCGGGATCTTCCCAGTGCTCGCTTGAGGTGATATTTCACTGACTTCATGCCCGCCTCCCAAAGACCTCCCATATGTGGGGTCCTTGGTGGAAAAAAATTCCATTCAATACCTTCCTCAGTGAAATATGCCGCCAGATTTTGATCTGGAAAGTTAAGGGTCTTATAAAATACCTTTAGTTGAGAATTCGCACCAACAAAATTTGTTGCATTATCCGTAAAAATTTTGGAACATTTTCCTCGCCTACACATGAATCTCTTAAGGGTCGCAATTATTGCATCCGAAGTCAAATCGGAAAGAATTTCTAGGTGGATGGCACGAGTCACAAAGCAAATACAAACACAAACATAAATTTTATTCAAAACGCCCTTTCTCTGGTGTTTGTAAGTTACAAAATATGGACCTCCCAAATCTAATCCAGTTATACTGAATGGAGGGGCCATATTTACTCTTTCATATGGAAGATTGCCCATTATTTGAGAAGAGGGAATTGGTTTACACTTGAAACACACCACACAAGTATGAACCGTTTTCCTAGCTAGGTTTCTACC
The DNA here is from genome assembly GCA_019973935.1 of Trichonephila clavipes. Classification (NCBI taxonomy): domain Eukaryota; kingdom Metazoa; phylum Arthropoda; class Arachnida; order Araneae; family Nephilidae; genus Trichonephila; species Trichonephila clavipes. The sequence goes on along the minus strand of BMAU01003401.1, from coordinate 645,173 downwards.
TCCTAAAGCCCAAAATCTCAATCTTACTGCATTCAGCAGTCCTTGTGGACCAACGTGAAATAATTTCTTATGCAAAGTTATGAAATATATTTTACTCAATTTAGAATTTTTAGCCAGTATAGCTGGATGCTTTTGGCTGTAGGGTATGGAAGCTTTTTCCAGCCTTCCACCAACTCTCAGGATTCCTTTATCATCCTGGAATATATTCAAAGATTTAAGATTACCTGACGGGTCACTTAAGTTAATGCCACTCAGGTCCTGTTTAATAAGCCAGGTTTCTGCATCATTTACCTCACTTGTAGTTAAAGGTCCCCTCTTTTTCACCTTGGATCTGCAATTTTCAATAAATCTATAAATATAGGAAACAATATGTATTATTTTAAAATAATTATTAGAAAGGTCCATAAGATGGTTGAAAAAGTCAAAGTTCTTGGAACTCAGCAATGAAGTCTCTAGAGTTCTCTCAGACACCCTTAGTTCGCAGTCAAAGTTATCTCTCTGGGTTGGTTCTGCAATGACAGTAGTTGAATAAGTACTCTGTAGAAGCTCAGGACCATGCCACCATAGAGAGTCGTCATGAAGCTCCTCAGGAAGTAGTCCTCTAGATAACACATCTGCAGGATTCTGTTCTGATGCAATGTGATGCCACTGGTCACGGGAACTTAGTTGATGAATCTTAGACACTCGATTAGACACGAACGTCTTCAATTCTCTTGATTCTCGATGTATCCATGAAATCACAATAGTTGAATCCGACCAAAAATGCACAGCTGTAATCTGAAGATTCAATGCCTCCTTCACCTTCATCAATTTAGCGGCAAGAACTGCCCCACACAGTTCAAGCCTTGGAATGGAAATCTGCTTCAGAGGCGACACTCAGCTTTTACTCGTTACAAGACACACTTTGACTTCTCCAAGGGCAGATATAGACTTGAGATAAATGGATGAACCATACGCCTTTCCCGATGCGTCGCTAAATGCATGTAACTCAATGCTCTCCACTCTATGAATCACAACACATCTGTCAATAGAGATGTTATTCACGGCTTTCAAAGAGTCGATAAATCGACGCCACTCCTTTTCTTCTTTAAAGGGAAGTTCATCACTCCATCCCAATTCCAGCAACCACAATCTTTGCATAAATATCTTTGCCCAAGTTATGATCGGTCCAAGGAGACCCAAAGGGTCAAAGATTCCTGCAATTGTAGACAAAACCATTCTTTTGGTGAATGAAGTTGGCCTTTGTTGCTCTATTCGGAAAAGAAAACAGTCTAACTTAGGATTCCAAATTATTCCAAGTGCTTTAGTCTCCTCAGACTCCAAAAAAGCATACTCTTGTAGATTGGAAGTTATCTCGGGTAAATTTCCCCACCACTTATGAAGATGCATCCCTGCGGTCTTGAACATTTCTATTAGTTGATGCTGCAATTCGATTACCTCTTCTATACTCTCAGATCCCGATAGTATGTCATCCATGTAGCAGTCACTCATCACCACAGGAGCTGCTAAAGGAAAATTATTAGCTTCATCCATCGCTAACTGTTTCAAAGTTCTCGTGGCTAGATAAGGTGCGCTAACTGTGCCGTAGGTTACTGTAGTTAACTCGTACGTTTTTATTGGCTCTCCTATGCCCTTCTTCCACAGAATTCTTTGCAAGCACGTTTGCTCCGGATGTATGTTTATCATGCGAAACATTTTCTCTATATCCGTAGTAAAGGCATACTTGTGCTTTCGGAAGCGAACCATAATGGAAAAGAGGTCTTCTTGGACCAGTCCGCCATTAAATTGACTTGAATTTAGAGATTTCCCACTCGTTGAAGGACTTGATGCATTAAAGACAGTTCTCATTTTAGTTGTAGACTTTTCGGGGCGATAAACACCATGGTGTGGCATGTAAAATGAAACTCCAGAACCATCCGCCTTGATTTCCCTCATGTGGCCCGAATCCTCATATTCCTGTAAAAATTTCTCATACAGGGACAAATATTCTTTATCTCTACTCAGTCGTTTCCACAAAGAGTTTAATCTCTGAATCGCGGTTTGTCTGGATTCACCAAGACATGAAGGATCTTCTTTTAATGGCATCACCACCACCGTATATCTCCCCTGGTCATCTCTCGAATGAGTGCTTTTAAAATGGTCTTTGCAAATATCTAATTCACTGGTTTTAACAGAATCTATTTCTACATTTTCGATTTCCCAAAACTTCTTAATTGAATGCTGTAGATTATCCGCAGCCTGAATAAACCCACAATGTTCTTTTCCCTTCACGTCTGAAGAAGTAGATCCGGAAACGATAAATCCGAAAACAGTGTTTTGAAAAATAACATTTGAACCCTCCGTCTTGAACTGTCCGGGTAAAATTAATTCATAAAATACTTCTGCACCTAATAGCATTTGCACGCGCTCTGGAATATTGAAATTTTTGTCAGCTAATTTAAGATTGGGAATATTATTCAGATTAAAATCGATTTTCGTTGTTGGAACAAGATCTTCCGTTATTGTAGGTACCAAAAAAAAGTCTAATGCTTTAATGTAACTCCCTTCTTTATTGCTAGTAGATACTGAAACACGCGAGTCTATTGGAATTACTGTTTTGTTTAGTCCCGAAACCGAAACATTAGTCTTGTATTTTTTCAATCCAATTAAATCGCATAAGTTGCTCATTAAAAAGTTCGATGTAGATCCGCTGTCTAAAATTGCTTTGACTGGGAATAAACCATTTTCACATTTTATATAACAAATTGCTGAGCTTAGCAAAACACATTTTTTTCTGTTTATACTCGTTGCGGTTAATAAGTTATGATTTTCTACTCGCGACTCGAAGACTGGCGCTGATGTGTTAAGAGGTTCAAAGGTGGAATTCCTTGCTTCCTGGTTTGGCTCGTGCTCTGTATAATGTATCGTTTTATGATGTCTCTTTTGACACTCAGAACAAACAAATCTCGATTTACAGTCTTTCGCTCTATGAGATGTAGAAAGGCAATTAAAGCAAAGGTTATTAGTTTTAATCAGATCAATTCTCTTATTTATGGAAAGTTTTAAATAAACTGCACACTTATATAATGGATGCGATTCAGTGTAACAAATACATTTAAAATCTTTAATTTCACTCAAAAATACCCTTGACGCGTTTTTCACTGGATTATTTTTAGTAAGAACATTCGGCAATGTTTTTAAGCTCTTTCCCCGAGAAGTATTATACAAGTCTATCTCTTTGGCAAGCTCTAGTGGGCGAAACCAATAATTTCCTGCTCGAACGGAAATGTGTGACGCTACCTCTTTTTCAAGCGAACTGAAAATTTTGTCGGACACAATAAGATTGTTTAAGTTGTCAAAATCAGAGACCTTCCATAATTTTAAGTAATACGCCAATTTGTAATTAAGCGAGAAGTATATTGAATAAATGTTTCATTTGGATGACGCGTAGCTTTTTTAAATTGTTCAAGGAATTGATTTGCACTTGGCTCATATTCTCTTAGTATTATTGATTTTAGTTCATAATTGTTAAGCTCGTCATCTTTAACATATGTTAACACATTTGAAGCTTTTTCTCTCAACAAATTTAATAAAATCTCCGACTTGAATTTCTCGGCCACATTTTTTGATACAAAGGCTCTTTCTAGCGAAGCGAAAAAGAATGCCCAACCTTCAGGTCTATTAGGCACCTCCACCGTTAGGATTCGAACACTTTTCACCAACGCATCCAGCGTGTTACAACCCTCACCTGTTCTCTCGTTATCTGAATTAACTGTAACATTTAAACGTGCTAGTTCAAGCTCAAGCTCCTTTTCTCGTAACCTATTTTCGGCTTCTTTTTTACGGTCTTCCTCTATTTGCATTCGCTTACGGTCTTCCTCTGCTCTCTTACGGTCCTCGATCGTATATTGAATTAATTCTTTAACAAATTCAACATCCTCTTTAAAATATTTATTTTCTTTAATAATTTCAGTTAACTCAACGATAGTTACTTTTTCAGCAACAGTCACACCAAGTTCAAGAGCTACGATCCGAAGATCTTCCTTACGGCAGTTCTTAAACATTTTTCTCTAAAATTAATTTAGTCCTCAATTTATAATATTAAAAACACAAAAAAGACCACTACTCACGTCACCTTGAATAGCTCACTTCTCCGGCTCAGCTGGACGGACCATGTGGGGAAGTGGTCCCTATGTGTTTTTGTCTCAGGAAACAGACGAGGATGTTGATACAACTCTTTTATTTCACACTTGGTTGCTCAGGGAGTATGTCGGAACACTTACGATGGGCACCGTTTCTGCGCTCTCGCTCGTCTCTCTCGTCTGCTCTCCCACACACACTCTGAAAAACTCTTAATTCGCGTTTCGCTTAATACACTTATTCACCGCCGCGCGGCGCCCACTGCGCATGCTCGAACACCTTACTTATACACATTTTTACACCAAATTTATTTAAGTATGCTTTATTTACAATAAAAATAAAATGCTAAAACACAGCATATTCCATAGCATTATTTGACCAGACTACTCTTTTAATTTTACAATAAAATCATGTCAGAATTTGTCTAAGCAAATGTTCTATTACTTTTTTATAGTATTAAATATTTAAATATATTGTTTATTTGATTAAAGTGTAAATTAGGGTGCTCCTTGTAAAATATTTGGTGAACAATAGAAGTGGTTGCCAAAGTATCGATATATATCCATAATTGTTAGCAGATAGCAAAATGTGTAATTCCAAACAAAATAAAATTAATAATAAAAAAAATTTCAAGCTTTACAAAAAAAAAATAATGGAATTTAATAAATTAATGGAATATATTATAGCATTCAGAACTAAGAATTATACTATTGCTAAAAATCAAAGGCTTATTTTCTGTTAGAATTTTAATTCTTATGAGGAAAAATAAAACCTTTTAAGACCACTGAGAAAGATGCAACACTGTTCATTAAATTGCTTGTTTTGTGCATCCTTTTCCATATGAACAAAAATTTAGAAAAGAATCTCAAACAATGCAATTGAGTGATAGTCGTATCTAAAAGCTCGCAATTCATGATATTTCTCTCCGAGACTGTAATACAAAAGGAATGGAGTCACAGTTGGCTTTTCGAATTCCCATATTCACTTTCAATAAAATCATACCGAATTTACTCTTTCTTAACTGTTTTTTTCTAAGAGACCTCCTAATAGGATGCTTATTCATTCCTCTCCTGAAGTATCTCCAAATAATTTCATCAGTCAAATTTTTCTCAGTCAAATGCTTGTTTACACAAATTGGATATTCGATAATAGTTAAAATAAAACCTTTAGAAAAGCATAATTTATAACAGATATTTTCCCTTGCATTTCAAAACCATTTTAGAAAATGAATGTAAATTGCTCATTTCAGCTATACAGTTAAGGAAAAATAACTGAAAGCGAACTCAAAAAAAAAAAAAAGGATTGATATAAAATTGCAATAAATATCAAAGCCAAAATCTTAATGAAGTTTTTCAATAAGAACAATGAAATGTTTAATTTTAAAATAAACCATCTTTTTAAAAACATCTGCATGTTTTAAATAGTGAATAGCAATCAAGTATACAGAACACATAATCTTAAGAATAAGTCCACATTTTATTGAATATGGATCACCAAAGTATACAGTTTGTTACAATGAGAAATCACTATTGCATCATGAAACCTAAAAAAACATCACAAAATCCAAGGGACACCTTATTCTACACTTTAGCCTTGTGCTTTATAAAATCATAAAATTCTGAGTTATCTAAGCTGTTACAATAAGAACAATTTTTATGGAATAGTAATACAATAAATATTTATTAAATATACATTTTAAACATTACCTTTCTATAAAACTTTGATAAGTTTTCGGATGCAACACAGGATGAATAATATTTATTAAGCGTTTTAAATCCATGTCGGGATTCTGAAAAAAAAAATTGTTAAGTTAAACTGAAAGCTAAAAATGAGCTGTAATTTTTATGATTCTGCGAGGTTAGTGTTCTTTAATTATATAGTTAAGAGAATATAGGCACATTTACAAGAAAAATGATATTCAATATATATATATGCATGTAATTTTTAATACATAATATATACATATATATTATGTATAAACACACACAAATTAATTTTTAAAAGAAAAGTAGAAATTTCATTGATTAGAAGATTCATTGGACTTTTACATTTAATTGGCTGGTGAAATGTGTATAAGAATTTAAACGCATAAAGATGAAGAGATAATAAGAAAAAAGGGAAATGATATCAAAAAGGGTTACTCCACGATGATACAAGGTATTCAACTACGTTCAGAACCGTAATTTCGCAAAAGCGTATAAATGGATAATATCTATGATTATTTAGTGTCACTTAGATTAGAAAATGTACATAAAATTGTTTTAAGAATATTTTTACAGTAAAAAATTATTTAAGTACAATATTTTGACAAAAAATGAACATAGAATGACATATTTTCAAAATATTCTCCTTTTGTGAAAAATATTTCTATTATAATAATATTTTGCCTGTATATAACTCAGACCTCTGTACAGAGGCTCAACTAGAATTTTTGAAATATATAACTTAGAAATGGGTTTATCCATGTTTTACGACAACAGAGGGGAGACATTTTAAGAAAAAAAAAGCCAATAATTATTTCGATTGGTTGTAACTCCGAAAATAATGTGAATGTTTCAAAAATCATTGTTCAGACTCTCAGGAGAGAAGTCTTTACTTTATATACGCAAAATATTATTATTTTAGAAGCATTTTTTATAAAAGGAAAACATTTTGTGTGTGTGAATAAAAGGTTATTCTAAATTAATTTTTTGCCAAAATATTGTATTTAAATAATTTTTTTTGTCAAAATGTCCTTAAAACAATTTTATACATGTATTCTAATCTAAGTGACACTAAATATCATGAAAATTATCCATTTATGCGCTTTTTTAAAAACACGGTTATGAACGTAGTCAGATACCAATAATTGATCTTCAAACTCTTAGCCTATTACAACATAACTTTAGAAACCAAATTAATAATTTAGATAAGGTACTTATGCACTAACCTGTTGATAACTTTTGTAAAGCAATATAATTTAACAAAATAATGTGTTTGTTACTTTTGAATACCATAAGAAATTGCAAGTAGAAAAAATGAATTTTGTTTGGCAAGCCCCAATCATTTCAACAGTATTTATAGTCAATGGGGGATAAAAGTACCTCATATTATCATTAAATTAAATTATTGTTATCACATATCATTTTGATTTTTTTTTCATACAGTAGGTAGTATTAATCCTCAACATTTAAAAAAAAAACTTCTTCATTCCCATTGAAAATTTACATATGAATGTAACAAGTTGATGAAGCTAACAGGTAAATATATAGGTGATCTAATAAATTTAAATTCTACAAGATAGTTACAACTAAAAATATACAATGATCTATATATCACAAACATTAGTTAAGGTATGTAGGAGTTGGTAATAATATGTATCATATTGTTAATTTTAGTAATGCTGAATTATTCAACTTCCAATCTTTTAACTATGATGGTTTTATCAAATTGGCTAAATGTAATTGATTAACATTAAAACTTCATTAAACATTAAAACTTCATTCAAAGTACTGTATTTTATTACAATCAAAGCAATGTCTTTTTTTTTTAACTCTATAACATGTAAAAACTGGATTACAAATAATAAGTTTATACGGTTTACTCCATAAATAAAGTACTCCATAATCGCAATTATTTTTTTCAAAACTATTACATGATTCACACACCTATTTATAGGTGAATTGAGAATTCAAACAACAAAAAAAATTACTTGAATCAGTTTCAGCAATGTACAAACAAAATCTCGGTTATTTTTAACATTATGTTCCCAAGTTATCTCTTCCGTACTTGTTAGAGAATGTTGTCTAACATTACAAAATTCTTTAACAAGAACTAATAATGAAATTTTATGAGGTGTCACATAATCTCTAACAGATTTCGAAGCAGACGACGATGACGGTTGGTCTGGTAGTACCATATCTTCACTTTTTTTAAAATACAGTATAGAAATAAAAAAGGAAAAATATTTTTTGGATACTGTGATTGAAAACGGATGCTTTAAGTCTTTAACATTTTTGAAAAGACATTAATGATCCTACAGTCTGTGTTATAAATTAAAACACAACATATAAAATTGTCAAAACAGCCGGGAAAATTGAAGGATATACAACAATGTTTACTGTTGCCACTCCTAATAAGTTCAGCGTTTCCTGTTTTGTATTAATTAATATTTGTTTATTCTCTTTGAATCTGGCAACAGAATTTTAGTTAAGTATGCTTAGGAATAACTGTGAAATACTTAATAGCCCCGTTTACATGGGAGCCGACAAGAAATGCGGATGAAAGCCGGGATTATACCGGTATTTTTTTTCGACCCGTTTACATGGGAATCGGGTGAGTTTACATAAGAATCTGGAGATTGGTTGATAGATTCACGTGATTATAAAATGTAACCATGGAAACAACTAGAATTTTTAGCGCGATTATCATGAAGAGGACATGTGATTATGTTTTCGTAGCGTTGGGATGATTTTTGGAGCACTTAGTCCTTCCGGACTCTAATCTCCTGTCATGAAATGTAGATGACTGAACAATTTTACTATGCCCTTTTTAAAAAGATAATAAAATAAAATAAAACGTTACTAAAAGAGAATCAATGAAATGCAAAGGATTTTGCAGAAAGTAAGAATTTCTTGTGAAAAAGACAGTCTGAAAAATAAACGACGCCCAAAGTGGGCGGAGTATCGTTAGCCAATGGGGAGAGGCTGCAGTTCAACGAAGTTGAAATGCAGTGAGAGAGAAAAAAATTTAAGAAAAGAAGAGTTATTAATATAATTAGATGGATTAATTTATTTAATTTAATTTAATTTTTAATTTAATTTAATTTAATTTAATTTAAAATAGAATCTACACTTTATTGGCAGGGGAGGCGATTACTCTTAATAAACATTGCAATTTATCAGTTGGATCAGTACATTTGGAAGATTTTTCCATTTCGGAAAGTAGAGAGGGAAATAAGGTAAAAATTCTTTGCATTTCATTGATAGCTTGTAAGAGGCCAAATTCGCCAGAATCATTTTGTGAAACATTATGTGTTTCCTTATTACATTCATTATTTCTTCTATTTTCAGGAATGTCTGACGCCGAGGAGGCAAATCCGGGTGCTGACATCTGGTGTCTAGAATTTGAGTTTAGAACTTGAGAGTAAAGTAATCCGGGAGTTATGGGGGTGGTATTTAAGTTTTGTTTTTGGTTATTTTCAGGGGATTTTCCTTTAGTTTTTCTGGGCTTGGGAAAGAGTGGACATTTAATTGAGGAGGCCATATGACCTTTAGCTGTACAATTTATGCAGATCGGATCTACAATTTTTTCTTTGATTTTGCACATGCCTGTCCTGTGATTTTCACCACATTTCAGGCATCTCGTTTTCATGTTACAATTACCAGTTGCGTGATGGAAAAAGTTACAATTAAAGCATTGCGTAATCCTATTTCCTTTTTTGAAGGGGTCAATCTTTATCTGCATGTAGAGACAGCTACGTATCTGAAATATGTCATTGACATTTTCATCACGTACTATCTCTATCATGTAAATAGGGAGGGGGGTTTTCGAAACAAATCTTTTAAGTTGGGATATTTTAACAATTTTTATTCCTTTGGAAATTAAGTCTTTCTTAATATCTTCCGGATCAATGTCGACAGGTAGGCCTTTGATTACAAGTTTAAGTGGTCTAGATAGTGGGGGTTCAATAGTATAAAACTCCAGGTTTTTATTTTTTAAATATTTAGTAATTTCATCGTGATCTTTTTCATTTTGAGCTTCAATTTTTATGTATCCTTTTGCATGGGTGTTAGTTGCTGTGGGAAAATTCCTGTATAGGTCCTGAAGGACCAAGTTATAAGAATCAAAAATTTTCATGAAAATGGGTTTGGTTTTAAAAGCTGGGGTGACTTCCTCGACGTCAGTCATTTCAGAATCTAGTGCTTCAAAAGAGTTATTAGTATTAATATCTTTCTTTTCAACTAGAGAGGGATTTTTAATTGTTTTCTTAGGGAAAACAAAGTCCGAATTGGTATTACTTTTAGATTTAGAAGTCTTAGCCGGTTTAACAACCGGGGCAGCAGATCTTTTAACCGGTTTTGGTTTATTGTTTTGAGGACTAAGGGCAATCGGGCGAGGTAAAAGCTCAGTCATCTTACCTTCGATAGATTTTATCTTGGCTTCCAGATTTTTCATTTCGGATTCCAAAGCCAGCCTCACGTCTGGCGTAGGGCTGGGCGCTTCATCTTCAATTTCGAGCAACGATCTGATGTACCTGAGACGAGCTTGAAGTATCCTTTTTTCATTGGCGGGTTCGTTATCTCCTTTAGTCGGTGGATTTTTAGAAGAGCTCTGGTCAGAAGAGTTTGGACCAAGGTCCTGCATGATTATGTATGAAGTCACGCCCTCCCCTCCAACTAAGCTACAACACCATGAACATCTAAGAACAAGATAGATTCCATCAGTGAGCGGACTTCGTCCGCCACTGTTTTTCAGCAGATATGTTCTGCCCATCTTAATTATTTCATTTATTTATTAATTTTTCTCTTTTACTTTATGTCACCCCACTAATTCAGCTCTAAATTTATCAATTCTGACGAGGAGGTACGTCCCCCTTATAGGGACAGGAACTCCGTAAATTACATGCCACTTGCAGAACAAGATAGAGGGCTGAAGACTGCTGGCGCAGTCTAGATACCTCATACCATAAAAATCATTATGTTTTCGTTTTTTTACCGCCAAACATTTCTTTGTTTACTATTATTTATGCTCTTGCACATTTAAACTATACCCGCTAAAATTTCGTATTTGACTATACGTGGTTGCTCGAAAAAAGAAAAAGATGTCAATTGTCGGAAAAAAATCTTTTTTAATATCCCGGTAAAAATTCGAGTGTTTAGTAAACATGGATAAAAATGACATTTGTTTTCAATACCAACCATTTAGAAACCATCACCACCAAAAACCGAACTCCCTTTTTACTATTTTTGTGTTCACATAAGAAACTTCTAAGCAGATCGAATCGGCTACTGGTCCGATAAATTTTGAAAAATCGTCAGTTTGGCGCGATTTTGTGTGTTGTGTTTTGGAGTAGAAACCCTACGATTTGGCAAGAAAAAACTTGGCGGGATAAGTGGCCGAACAATCCAATCGGACTTTGGATAGATGTCTACATTAACGGAAATTTTTGTTTATTTTAAATTAAAGTAATAGAGAACATACATGAAAAAGATAAAATATATTTAGTTAGCTTAAATTTTTTTTGTTTTACACATCTTCAGAGTAGTTAAAAGAGATATTTCTGTGTGTATTTAATTATCTAAAATAAGAACACAAAAATCTGATGTGTTATCATGCATGTCATATACAAGTATATATATATATAATTTATACCACTTTCAAACATTAGAAATGAAAATTACCATTTGTAAAATTATGTATAAAAAAATCATGTAACATTTTGAAAGTCTGTATTCGCAGTACTATTTTAGTAGAATTACATTCTGAGTGTGGTAAAAAATTAAGGCATTAAAATGTGTGTATTATAGAATATAAAATTGTGTGCATATATTGAATATTAAATTCCTGTTCTCTTGTACATGATCAAAATAAAAGGTCATTTTTAAATCCATAATTCTTTTAATACAAAAAAAATAATTATTAAATATTTGTGTGGTATCTATTTATTATGTGAGGATTTCTTAACACATTTGTTTTCCAGAATTTGACTGATATAAATTTTTCTCACACAGATGTACCTTTTTTTTTACTATGGATAACAAATATGCATTTATTGGTATTTGCACAATTAAAATGTAAAATTCAGTAATTTTGATAAATTTCATATAAAGACTTTACACTTGTTATTAAACTATCAACATTGTGTGTTAAAGAAATCTGTGCAACGTATTAAGCATAAGAATACTCTGAATTTTTTTACATAAGTATTAAAGTCTAAATGCTCATATATATTGATATTATCCTGCTAATAAATTTAAGACCTAAATAAATTTGTCGCATTGAGTTAGTTACAAATATTGACCCAAGAAGTGTACTTAAATCAGTTCTATGATATTTATGGGAAATTAGGATCATGAAACCAAATACGACTTTACATATAGACATTTTCTGTAGGATGTTTATTTTCTAATAGCAATGGAAATATTCAGAATTTTAATATATCCTTTTTCAACTCTCTATTTATCCTTAAATGAATACTTGAGATTGTTGTTTACAATAATCTATATTCATGAAGAATTTAGTAAAAAAAGGTAATTTCAAAGAAATTTTTTCAAAAATAAGTGTTTCATCATCCAAAATCACTGATATTTTTGTGTAACATATGCTTACGGGACAAATTTGGGTTGCTTGTATTGTATAATATTGACTGATTTCTTAAAATAAAAAACCGCCAAATACTGCGATATACAGCCAGTAGTAGAAACTGTTCCTGATCACGTTTGCACAATAGTAATGTAATTTTTTTTTAATTTGTTGTCTTTTTGCTTGGCGAAATTAGTCGGCAGTTTAATGCATGTTCCAAAATTTGTGGAATGGTACGAGTACTGATTTAGCATTTCTTAGAGAAACTTTGAAGTAATTTAATATTTTGCTCATGTGTAATTTGGGAAACTGAGCAGTTTTATGAAATTTAGGAATGCCCTGGTAAAAGAATCTTGCTTACAATTAGTACACATTGTGATTAATTTATTAATGATAAAATTTGGTAACTTATCGAATTAATAATGATTTTTATTAATTTTCAAACATTAAATTCCAGAGTGAGAATTCTGAAACTTTTTTTCTGATGTCGTTTCATCTTCCATTTTTTTAAAGTATTAATGTAATATATAAAATGATACTTCAGTTGCATATCAGTGATAACGAAATAACATGTCATGTATTTGTTTCTTTTATTCAACTTCTTTTTATAAGTTGCATGATTTCAGTATTCTAATATGTTCTATGTAAATTCTGAAAGTTGACTGTATAGAAGTGGATTTTATAATTCTGCCAGTTTGTAAAATCTGAAATTTCAAAATTCTTGTGATATTTCATTTAATCTAGACCCATACCTTATACAATTTCTCAAAAATACTATGAATAGTTTTATAGATTTTTGCTTTCTAGTTTCTGGTATATTTCACACAGTTGGCCGAATAAAAGACTAGTTTTTGCCATTAATTTCTTTGAAAACAAGGGAAGACCATTTCAAATCTTACTTTTGTAAATGTATTGTATCCAAAAAGAAAAACAAAGCATTAATTTGATTAAAATAGTTTTGATAGTATTGAAATTAGAGTAAATAAAATTCCTAGAAACTTTGAAGAATAAAATGTTTTTATAATTTTTTACTATTAATTGTCTAATCACTAGGTGTTTATAAATTTAAGTTTTTATGTTATAAACCTAAAGTGAACATTTTAGAAATTCTGCATAATTTGACCTTTTTTATCTATGAAATCTTTGATTTAGGAGATAATTTTATTATATTTTTTGTTTCATTTTATTTGTTTGGGTTAATGACATTTAATACTCTTTTGTAAATATTTTAAAAAATTAATACTTTTTTGTTGTAAATAAATTGCAAAAAGCCATTCATAAGATTTTCAGAGAATTGTATTAGATATCAATAAGATAAAAATTGAGATATAATAATTGTACGATATTATGCATGTTGAATATTGGCAGATAGATCCTCGATTTGTCCTTATAGTATAATGTTACTTTCAGAAAGTGTGTGTGATTTATATAGCAGATCATGAAATGCTTTATTTATTTATAGTGCATTCATGTAATGTTAAAATTAAGAGTCAATAAATGATGTATATTAAAATGAGTATGGTTATTAAATAAAACTATATACGAGAAATTTTCATGAAACAATTTAATTTGTTCTACAATAAAATAATTTTATTAAAAAGCCTATTTCTTTAAACATGTTTCTTAATTTATTCAAAAATGTCCAGTTGATTTATTTCTGAATGTTGGAGACAGGTATTTTTGAGGAAATTCAAACCTTTTGAAGGGGAATAATTACAAAGGAAGTCAGTGTATAAAGCATACCAAATATGTTTTTTATAAGATTATTTCAGATACCCAAAACCTTTAAATGATGTTAAAAGCAATTTTATTTCCATCTCAGAATTCCTAATTATTAAACAAAAACTTTCATATATTAACCAACTTCAATTAAAAAGCTAAATTAATTTTTGTTTGTAAAAAAAGTGTGTATTTTCTTTGATGTGCAATGTTTTCATAAGAACTTGTTCATAGTATGTTTTATATTCGTGGGATTATTTAATCCTTCGAGGAGAAAAAAGTAGTATTTAGCCTACTTTTATAAAATAATTTTGTAGGTATGTGTGTATAAAGGGATATCTTTTGGTACAGTAAATCATGGTTTGCTTTAATACCAAAAATTAAATGGTTAAGTAAAAGTGAATCAAAATTGAAGATTTTAGAAAATGAAATGTTTTTTTTAAAGTTCTTATCCTCGTGTGTTTAAGGGAATGTTAATATAAAACAGTTCATTCTATTGATTATATCAGCTTTGACAGTAAAAAAATCAATACACCTTTATGGAGTTATTTATTTACAAGATATTACTAATTTTTTACTTATTATACGGAAACATTCAATAAGATAAATCAGGAAAAATAACAGCAAAAAAATGCAATTTTATTGTGTATTTCCATAAAAATTATATTGTTATAATTATAAATCAATCTCAAAAACTTGTCTTAAAATACATGTATCATCTTATTAAAGTATTGGAAATATACATGCAGAGCATACTAAATATAAATTAATTTACATCCTTCCCTTTACCTGAATAGAATATTAATTTGCATCGGAAATGGGCACTTGTAAACTTACGAATCTCGGACAGTTCCATCAAATTATTAGTGCTATGTTGCACTAATAAATTATTATTATCCTCTGTTGACCAACGCGAGCACTCGACAACTGCAGCCATCTTGAGTCTCTGGTGCAATGCATCATGGGACTCTGCAAAGTTCCTAGTCGAAAGAGGGTACGAAATTTAGAAAAATACTGCATTTCGTTCCGGCAAAATACCGGGACGTCTTGTAAACGGGTGCAAAGCGGATTCGAGCCGGCAATTTTCGCCCATGTAAACGGGGCCTATGTTTACGGGTGTACTCAAAAAATTCGTTCTTTCATGTATATAGCTTCATTAATTCAAAATGTAAATTGCCTTATTTTATCCTGTGTGTTGAAGAAACTAAAAGATATTGAAATCGAAAACGACACCCTTTCTCGAGTCACAACAAAGGGAGTCCGTGGAAAACAGAATACGCTTTGACGTCAACCTGAAGTAGCCAAATTTACGCCACTGGATTGTTACTTTCTAAAGATAAAGCAATTAATTTATGAATTTATTTAATTTGTTATTGCTTCTGTTTTACACTCATAAGGACATTTCTGTCTCATATTGAGTGTTTGAGATAAATCTGATATACGTTCAAAATAAGGAAATGATTCGAGATTTAGACAAAATTATGTAATAAATGAAGTAAAAATTGAAGCTAATAATGAGGCTACGTTAGTCTAAAAGAATATCCAATTACAAAACAAATGTCTTTATCTCGTGCCGGCATTCTTTTGATGATATTCATCGAAGTATGAATAGTAAAAAATAACATATGACATTCAGTTCAGTAAAATTTGCGAAAAAGTATCTACTTCATCTTTCAAATAGATCGCAAAATTGAAAAAAAAATTTATTTTATTGAAAAAATATGATATAATAATCGTACAACAGACTTACAAATAAGGTTATAACATAGGTTTATAACAAACATGGTAAAAGTAAATTAAATTTCAAGTGAGATTTCATCTAATTAGAAATTCTTCGAAATTAAGTTTAAAGAATATGATCTTTTGCCTAGATCTTGGATTGCATTTTGGTGTAACCGGGTTTATGAAGATAAAAGAATTTAAGAGAAGATAATTTCCAATACCTTGCTTTTTTGATTAAAACCAAAAGATACAGCCCGCGTGATAATGTTTAAACCTTACATGACATCTAAATGGCAATTATTTAAAATTAATTGACATTTAAATTTGTCTCAAAAGAAATGGATTTACTGATTGAAGCTTTATTCGGTATCTTTTGGCTTTAATGAATAATAAATCAGCCATAAAGCTAACTGAACATAATAAACTTGGTTCCAATTTACAAGCGTTAGAAACATTAAATGTGACAACATCAAATTATAGCTGCTGTTTTTGTGAAATCATGTTCCAGGGGAAATCTTAAAGGCTTGGGACAGACATGACTCAACAAGAGGTCCCATTTCTAGCCCATTGAAAAAAAGGGTTCATCAAACTTTTTCAACTTTCCTACATCATGAACCCGTAGAGCACTGTAACATGTTTTCAAAACCCCTAAGGGCGGGATAATCTTAAAAATGCGAATATTTAAAGTCAAAAAAACATATTTTGATATTTACTGAAAGGGAGCAAAAAAAAATATTATTCGGATTAAAAAATATAAAATACATTTAATTGAGTAATGCACAATGTATTTGATAATATAAACTCAAATACTAAATTAAGAACAAGTTTAAAAGATTTGTGTTCACATAGGCTTGTCACATATAAAAATTTAATACTTGTCTTGATAGCTTTCATTTATGGTTAAAATCGTATAGTAGCTTTAACGTCAAAGTGGATTTTGTTGCACTAATACAGTGGCACACAAATATTTCCTAGGGGTCTGGACCTCCCAAAGCCCTTGATTTTTGTGAATGGCTTATAATACTTATACAGTACGTAAAATTTAATTAAATGTTTATTATAAATGAGAGATATTAATTGTGTGCTGTATTAATTAAATGCTAATGATTTATTCAATAATAAGTTTTTTATCTGCTTTTATAGTTCTCGAAAATCGACAAAATCAAAATATTGTACAACTTGAGGCAAAACTTTCGGCCCTGGACCACCCTCCCCCGTTGAAAAATTCCTATGGGCGCTACTGACTCAATAAATTTTATTGTGTGAATATTACGCGATAAAAGCATGCTTGAAAAAGCTTTCGCAAACATTGAAAGTTTGAATTTTAAGCACTGAAGTAGAGGGAGAAGAATATTTAGTAGTTTAGCAGAAAATGGGGTCATGAGAAGTAGAATGATTTTGCGAATATTTGTTTTCCCATGAACAAATTCAATGAGATGAACCTTTGGCCACTACACTAGTAGTAAACATACAGAACGAAAATAAGCCGTAATTTTGTGAACAAATGATTGTCAAAAATGTCAAACAAGAGTTTATATTAGGTGCTTGTTTCATAGCACTCTAATAAATACTCAAGTGTGTTGAGTTTTCATTTAATTCAAACATTAAACTTTATCAAAATCTACTGGAATTTTATTCTGCGTGTTCATTCCACGGCGGCAAACATAGATCTACACGTTGTACAGAAAATGCCACGTTTTTAGTATTTTACACAGTTATGCTGCAGTTAAGCATAATACAATCGATACGACTACATGAGTAAAGAAAAATATAAAAACAGAAATATAAATTATGAAAACCATTTTAAAATTAACAGAAATTAAATGCATTTACATAAAATATAAGTTTAACAATTATTATTTAAGTTTAACATTTATTTGAATAGAATTAATTTCTATCTTGCCAATATCCGTTTAGAGAATTCGAAAAACAGTTGACAGGTGCAGCCATCTAGCGAGAGAAAATCTCTACAAAAAACTGTCCTTTACATTACTCCCTTGCCAGTAACAAAGTTACGATACAAGAAAAAATATATGGCAGGGACAGTTTCAGACTTATTGAACAGATTATAATTTCATTTTTTTTTTTTTTTACAAATTAAACTTATACAAACCGCTTTTAACACAATTATTACTAATCATTGCATTACACAACACAAAATTACTACTACAGGATTGCTACAGAAGTCTTAATGCACAAAATATGCTACAAGTTTAAAATATTAAAACACAGCTACCTTCCTGTTTCTTAAAAAATACATGGAAAAATACAACTAAAATGTTCAGCAATTACTTTAAATGTATATTTATACTGAGCAACAATCAAATTTAAACAAAGTCAAAAAAAGAGTATATATAAGATATGCAATAACTCAAAAAAGAATAAACTACAGAATGCTTTTGCAAATACACAAAACTCAGTCAATATTTGAACATGGGAAACTAAGAAGTACATAAATATTTTGCGAAAAAAAAAATCATTCATATTCCAATGAAAGTTAACATTCCATTAAAAAAAACATTTCAAGTTACTCTGCAATGACAACACCTTAATTTTTGAATATTATGAAACATATCAAATCCAATAGTGTTAAAAAATCAATTTTCATATTTACATACACAATGGGTAATTTTATAATATATACATACAGAAAACTTCCTATTTACAAGAAAGAATATCAGAAAACTTTAGTTTCAATTCACCACATAATTAATTATAACTCAGTTAATCACTAATACAATCCATTTACCACAATTGAGCATTTTTATGCAAAACAGTATCTATTTATACACATTTTATTTGATGCTAACACATATTATTTCTACACATAGAATTTGATTTATAATAAACATAGAATTTGATGCTAACATATATTTATTTATAAACATAGAATTTGATGCTAACACATATCTATATTGATATCCTGAAAATTTTATGTTCACTATTAAATACATAATAGATAATTTTGTTAAAATACATACTTTCCAATGAAAAAAAAACACATTCTATAACACATTTAAGAGATGAGATGCCCACAAATTGTAATACTAATGAGAGAATTTCTGTCGACAATGTAAAAAAAAACAGTAGTAATGAATAATTATTTGTGACATAAAGTTGAACTTTGTATAACATACATTAATTTGAATGTGAGAATATATATGGAAAATTTTACATCATGCTCTTTAATTTCTTTTTATTTACAAAGCTTTTGTTTGATTTAGATTCTCGCTGTTATGAAATTACACACAATTCTACTTTTGCTTACAACTTACTGATGAGGTTATATCAGGATAGTGGAAGAATAATTATTTAAATTTCACAATACTAGCATAAAAATCATACATGTATATATAACCAATTAAGAGTCAATTTTCAATTCTAAAATCCAGGAATTAACATACATTGTCATTTTATAAGCATATCTACAACATTTAAAGCAGTGTTTACTATAACTTTTCACTATATGTACATGAATTGCATTACCAAGAGAATTATTACCAAGTATATATTTAATCAATTAGATACATTTTATAAATGGTGATTTTCAAATTTACTAATTTTTAATAACTGTTTACTAGTAATAAGTGAAAGGAATTTCAAACTTTAACACTTACATACATAATAGTTGCTATTTTGTTTATTCTCTAAATCTTACTGGTTTTTTATCTTTCTACCACAGCTGGTAGTAGATTGTTCATCAGGCATTGGGGAAAGTTCTTTCCAATTTGAAATCTCATTTTTTTGTCCAACACTAGTTTGTTCATTTTGATTGTCCACTGCTAACAAATAGGCAGGTTTCAGTCTATCTACAGATATATTAATTGTTTTATCTTTGATTAGGATTGTGAAATATTTATCATACTTTTTTGTACAGTATATGGTCCTTCATATGGTGGTTCTAATGCTTTTTAACTCTGTCGATACGAAGAAACACATGGGAACAGGATTTCAAATCTTTATGCACAAAGATATTTTGCTTCCTGTTGCTAGGAGACTTCAGTGGCTTTAGCTCTGCCATGTGCTGCTGTAATTTGGCGACAAAATTCTGTGGATCCATGTTAATAGTAGGGGGATCAAAAAATTCGCCAGGTAATTTAATGGAAGTACCATAGACCATCTGTGCAATTGTGTAACTAATGTCAGGTCTTATGGCAGCTCTTAAACCTAACAACACAGTGGGTAATGACTCTGTCCATCTAATATTGTTGTGAGCTTTTATAGCACCTTTCAAGGTCCTATGTAAACGTTCAACTTTCCCATTACATTGAGGGTGATAAGATGTTGTGTGGGCTACTTTAGCACCACATATTGCAGCTATGCTTCTAAATAGTTCTGCAACAAACTGTCGACCTTGATCTGTGACTATTTTGGCAGGTACTCCAAACCTGCAAATCCATTTCTCATAAAATGCTCTCCCAACTATTTCAGCTGTTATTTCAGGTATAGGAATTGCTTCCATCCAGCAAGAGAATCGGTCAATGCAGGTTAAGCAATACTGCATCCCTTCTGAAGGTGGTAGTTTTCCAATGAGATCTATGTGAACTACACTAAACCTTTCATCTGGTTGTTCGAATTCTCCTAATTTGGATTTTGTATGCCTGCTGACTTTACATTTTTGGCATCTAATGCAAGCTTTTGCCCATTCTCTGACTTGCTTTTTAATATCTGACCAGACATATTTTTCAATCATCAGTTTTAACTGTAGATTTAATACCAGGGTGAGCTAAGCCATGAATTAGTTGGAATATTTGAAACCTGAATTTTTGTGGAATGTAAGGCCTAATTTTTGTGTTGAGATGTCACACCAAAGTTTTTTCCCAGATGGCAATGTCGAAGGTTTAAATTTTAAAGAATTGTTGTGCAATAATTTTTGCAACTCTTCGTCAGTAGTTTGCTCTTCTGCAATTTCCTCAAAGTTGATTTCGGAAATTGAATGAATTCTGGATAAGGCATCTGCAACAACATTATCTTTACCCAATACATGTTGAATGTTACAACTAAATTCTGAAATGTATTGAAGTTGTCGTTGTTGTCTTGGTGATGCTTTTTCATTTTTTGCTTAAATGCAAAAGTTAGAGGCTTGTGGTCAGTATATATAACAAAATCATTCCCTTCCAGCAGGTGTTTGAAATGTTTCACTGAAAGGTATATTCCCAATAGTTCTCGGTCATAGGTACTATACCTTGTTTGTGTTTCATTTAGCTTCTTTGAGTAAAAGCTATTGGTTTCAACGCTCGTTTTCTAATTGCTGGAGTACTGCGCCCACAGCAAAATCTGATGCATCTGTGCAAAGTGATAGGGGTAGTCCAGATCTTGGAAATGATAAAAGAGCAGCTTCGGCAAGGTCAGTTTTGCATTTTTCGAAGCTTCTCCTGGTGTCATCAGTCCAATGCACTTTTCTGCGGTCTTTCTTTTTCGCTCCTTTTAACAGTTCATGTAGAGGTGCTTGGGTCTTAGCAGCATCCTTTAGGTATCTTCGGTAAAAATTTATCATGCCCAGAAACGTTCGCAGGTCATGAATAGTTTCTGGTAGTTTGTAGTTGAAGATAGCTTGAACTTTTTCTGGCAATGGCCGAGAACCTTCTGCAGTGATCAGAAATCCCAAATATTCAACTTGGGCAGCTCCATCACTGATTTGGAGACATTTATTCGAAGTCCATATTGCTGGAATCTTTCAAATACCATTTTTAGGTGTTCACTGTGTTCCTCTTCAGTAGATGAGGCAACAAGTACATCATCAAGATACGGGAAAACAAAGTCGAGTCCATACAGTACTTCAGTAATGAAACGTTGGAAGGTTGAAGGAGCATTCCTCAGTCCAAAACTCATAGTATTGAACTCGTACAAGCCAAATGGGGTGGTGATGGCAGTTTTTCTTTGTCTTCCCCTCAGCAATTGGTATCTGATAATAAGCCTTTACTAGATCTATCTTGGAAAATATTTTTTTATCCTTCAGGATGTGATTAAAGTCCTCAATTCTAGGAATTGGATATCGATCTGGTATTGTCTGTGCGTTGAGTCGCCTGTAATCGCCACATGGTCTTAATGTGCCATCCTTTTTATTTACTAAATGCAATGGACTTGCCCATTGAGATTTTGAGGGTCTAATAATGTCGTTGTCCAGCATAAATTGGAACTCTTGCTTCGCCAGCTTCAACTTATCAGGGGCTAGTTGTCTTGCCTTCGAATAAACCGGTTGGCCAGTTGTTAGGATGTGGTGCTTTACTCCATGTTTGACAACTCTGTTAACCAAGTTTGGCTTGGTTAAATCAGGATACAACTTAAGCAGGTTGAAATATTTGGAGGCTCTATTGACTGTGCTGAGATCATTATTTTCTTGGATGGTAGCAACTTCTCCTTTAATTGAAAGATTTGTTACTCCATCGATTAATTTCCTGTTGTGCAGATCTATCAGCAACTGGAATTTTTGAAGGAAATCAGCACCTATGATTCCTCGCTCAACTTTGGCAATAATAAACGGCCACTGAAATGGGCGTCTTAGGCCTAGATCCAGCGTGAGAATTTTTAGACCATATGTTGGAATTTCAGTGCCATTAGCAGCATACAGTTTATATTGAGAGGCTTGGCACTCACCTTTCGTTTTTGTCCAAGGGAGGATCGAGACGTCTGCTCCACTATCCACAAGGAATTGACATCCGGTTTCTCTGTCCTTGACAAATAACCGGAATTTGCGGCCTAAAATATCGGCAGCAGGACTCGCCGCGGCGTCTACTGCTGGTATTCGTTTCCCGGCTCATTGAAACTGCACGGCTGTACGCATTTACCAGGGAGGCACTTCTTCCCGAATCGGAAATGGTAGAAGCAATATCGTCCCTGAGGATTGTAGCGGCGCCTTGATTTGCTGCGACTTCTACTCCTCTGATGGTGATGAGGGCTAGAGCTCCGAACTTTTGAGGCAATTGTAGCTTCAAAGAGGCAAGTTGTTCTTCCAGACTTACTAATTTAGAATCTGAGGAGTTCATCCACTCTTAGCAGGACTAGGCAATTTTCTGAACCACTGCAGCATCAATTGTTCTTGGTGCCATTTCCACGATCTTGTTAGCCATTGCGCTATTTTGTCATTTTCCAGTAAAAAATCCAGGGTCACCAGTTATTAGGTGCTTGCTTCATAGCACTCTAAATAAATACTCAAGTGTGTTGAGTTTTCATTTAATTCAAACATTAAACTTTATCAAAATCTACTGGAATTTTATTCTGCGTGTTCATTCCACGGCGGCAAACATAGATCTACACGTTGTACAGAAAATGCCACGTTTTTAGTATTTTACACAGTTATGCTGCAGTTAAGCATAATACAATCGATACGACTACATGAGTAAAGAAAAATATAAAAACAGAAATATAAATTATGAAAACCATTTTAAAATTAACAGAAATTAAATGCATTTACATAAAATATAAGTTTAACAATTATTATTTAAGTTTAACATTTATTTGAATAGAATTAATTTCTATCTTGCCAATATCCGTTTAGAGAATTCGAAAAACAGTTGACAGGTGCAGCCATCTAGCGAGAGAAAATCTCTACAAAAACTGTCCTTTACAGTTACGAAGACCGAAAATCAGAGGTTATGCGTCAGAGATGCTGCCTTGTTTGCCTTAAACCTGGTCATATTGCAAAAATGTGTCATGGTATTTTTAAATGCTGGATTTGTGGACGAAGACTTTACTCAGATGTACGCAAAGAAAATCCTATTTAACCAAAGGATAACTTGAACAATGCCAAGAAGAAAACCTCATGAATCACTTCAGTGCTAACAAGTGAAGATATACAGAAAGCAAGACTTGCTGTCATCGGCATAGTACGAAAGAACAATTATCTGAATTAAAGGAAAAGATCCAGGTTCCTTTTAGTTCATCTTCAGCACCATGGCATGGTGGTTGGTGGGAGAGAATGGTTCGCAGTATCAAACAGATTCTACGAAAGTATCTTGGAAGAGCTTACGAAAAGAGGCTCACACTGTTATACGAAGGAGAGGAGAAAGTGTCACTAATGAAAGACCCCTTACATACGTTTCAGATGACCCTAATGAAATGACAGTAATAATTCCAGCTCATTTCATCCAAGACATCAGAGGAGCAAAAGAGCATGGCTTGGATATAATGGATTCGAAATATCTACCGAAAAGGATGCGTTATTTACAAAATGTAAGGGGTAATTTACGGAAATATTTTCAGACAGAATGTTTAGGAGAACTGGTGCGTAATCCTAAGTCAACCTCTAAGAGAAAAGAAATAACCGTTGGTGAAATTTTTGTCATTGGATCAGATAACTCTAAAAGACTAAAGGCCTGCGGTAGCCCAGTGGTCAAGGTATCGGATCATGGCAGGCAGGTCATGAGTTTGAGCCCAGTAACACTAAAGACCCGCCATTTAGGACAGCGATGCACGTTAAATCTGTCGAGAGCTGAAACGTCCTCCCGTTGGTGTGGTGTGGTAACAAGGCGAGGGGGTGCCAGCTCAGGTGTCATCCATGTCACTTGACCATGGTTCAAAATTACGTGGTCCGTCGCCAAAAGCCCTCGTGTAGCTGAACAGTGCGACGTTAATATTCACTCACTCACTCTAAAAGACTAAATTGGCCTTTGAGTCGTGTCATCGAACTGTATCCTGGCCAGGGCCGGCACTATGGGTGGGCAAGCCGGGCCTTTGCCCGGGGTGGTGACCTTAGGAGGTGGCAAATTAGCTGTAAAATTAATTAGTTTATGAAGAAAATAAACCAAGATTACCCAGGGGTTCTAAGAGTCAAAATAAAAATTCGAAGAAAAAAAATTAAAATTTGTATGCAAAATATTCACGTTTTCTATGGAATCCTAGAGTTTTTTAAATTTTTTTAACGAGTATTCATTAGTATTTAAAATCGTATTTCCCAACGCTGGTACCATGGGAAAAGGGGGGAGGAGGCAACAAAGAAGAATTTAGGCATCCGGTTCCTTCTCTTTCAACTAATTTCGTACAACTCTTGCTGCTTTGTATGCGTGAATTCGGGAACTATTGAAAGAGATAGATTTTGGCAGAGGTTAGTCTCAACAAAAGTGATGAAAAGCACTGTCGAAGTTTTATGAATGGAAAGAGGGGCAGAATGACCCTGAGAAAAAGACCCTTTTTCAAAGAAAACTCAGGGAATTTTGTGTCAATTTGACTTCCGAACTAATTCTTTTAGCTTCCTGTGCTTATGCAGAGAAAACAAAGTCGGACAACAAAAAAAGATAGCAATATTTTCATTTTCAAATTCTCTTTTAGATTTTTAAGGTTTATTGCGTAGGAATTTTAATCTTTGCGTAAGATAAAGTGAAAAGAAAAAACTATTTTGCTGCATTTGGGATTTTTCTGTTTTATTTATTTATTCCTCGTTTTATATGCATAAATATAAATGTCATCAGTTTCGTAGAATATTTTCATGTTGATCAACATTTTTATGTGTGTTTTCGTAGCTTGAATG
Source organism: Trichonephila clavipes (assembly GCA_019973935.1). NCBI lineage: Eukaryota > Metazoa > Arthropoda > Arachnida > Araneae > Nephilidae > Trichonephila > Trichonephila clavipes. Next base: position 619,864 of record BMAU01003401.1, on the reverse strand, counting down.
TACCGTAATCGTCTTAAATCATTTTCAATTGACATTGTTATTCAAATGAAAAAATATCATATTTGCCTCTCGCATAAAAATAACTTCTTTAGTCGCTTATAAAGGACGATAGTAGGTCATTTAAAATGCAAAACATTAATGAGCTTTTGAGAACATTCATTAATTATTTACCATACATAAAGAATCCTAACAGCAATAGCTCAAAATTGAAATACAACGTAGTTATCTTTATTATGATGATTTTGTTTTGTAATCGTAATATATTGTGATGATTTTGTTTTGTAATCGTAATATATTGTGATAATTTTGTTTAGTAATAAATGAATTAGTTTATAATTGCTAAATATTTAATTCATATTGCTTCAAACTGTTAAAAGAATTTTCAAAGGAAAAAAAAAAAGTTCATTTTACTTATATAGACCACTTTTTCTTTCTTTTTATTGAATGTAACATGATAAATAAACATATAATTTTTCTAATTTATTCTAAGACTGTTCAAATAGCCATTCTTTTGTAAAGTTAAATTTTAAAAACTTCAACACAATTTTTTTTGCATGTTATTGACATTTTAAGAGGAATTTGCACGATACCTTTTTAATTAAGATCTTTTACACCAGTCGTTCCCAAAGGGGTCTATGATAACCTCCAAGGGGTTCATGTCAGCAAAAAAAAAAAAAAAAATTGGGGGGTCAATGAGGTGTAAGTGGGGTCTATGTGATATTAATTTTAAAAGATAATTTAATTAAGTGGAAACCAAATTTTACTTATTTAGCAGATTTATTTACTAAATTTAATGATGATAATTTGCCCGTACAAGGTGACAGCATAATTTTTTTAAAAACAGGAACCATTTCAGCGTTTCTTTCCAGAGTTAAACTAAAGAAGTATAATACTGGAGGTCCCCGGAATTTTCTCAAATTAACCCAGACAATCTGTCAGCACGTTTTAACCTACGTTCAACATTAAAATGCCTTTTATTCAGATTTTGAAACAAGGCTTGAGAATGCTTTGACTATGGTAATACCACAATAGGCAATGAATTTATATGGTCACATTGAAAAAAAAATGTCACATGACAACAGGAACTTCATGATGTGCACCAATGAAGATTTTAAAGTTTAGAAACGGATGACAGTAATTTTGGCTTTAAAAAGGCAAACCTGTTATTTGTCCTGAATTACGGAATATCGTGAGGAAGTTTTTAATTATTTTTCCCAATAAAAAGGAGTTTCAGCGCAGTTGCTAATCTCCAAAACAAAAAAAAAGGAACTGGACACTACTAACAGAGGAGATTTAAGGTTAAACTTGAAAAAATTGATACTAAATGTTGAAAATTTGTTATTGTAGCTCCAGATTCATCCCTCTCATTAAAATCAATTGTGTGTTGTTTGGTTATTTTATTTAACAGTTATTTTATATATTAATTAACATATTCTTTTTAAACTTTAATTATATACTTCATTAGTTATAAATTGAATTCTTTTAAAGTACTAGTAGTAGTACTAGCTGTCAAAAATACATTCAAGTTGATAAATGTGCCAAAATTCAATATTAATTAAGCAGGGGTCTACCCCAAACCGAAAAACATGGCAAGGGGTCTATGAGACAAAAAAGTTTGAGAACTTCTGTTTTACACGGACAATTTGAAGGAATATTGAATGCAGTCTAATAATTAATTGTGAGTAATTAGTTATATATATGTTACGAATATAATTAATCACGTGTATAATTGTGTGTATAATTAATTATATATATTATGTGTATAATTAATTATAAAAATACATAAAAAATTTATGATATCTTTAAAATTTGTAAAACATTCTGTATGCTACTAATAAGTTCATCAAAATGCATATTTCGAAAATATTAAAAATTAAGTTAATAAATTATCTACCGTTTAATAAATATAAAGAAATTTTAAGAAAATATTTAAAAGACTAAGATTTAAAACCAAAAAAATACAAAATATTTTTAAAAAATACACAAACATTTCATGCAAAAACTGCAAAATTTCAGGCATGAATTTTAAATTTCAAAAGATAATTATTAAATAGATAATTAATTTGAATATATAGTGATATCAAAATAACATAGAATTGGCAGCCCTAATAAGCAAATAACAACTAAATAATTTCCAAAGCATTTTCAAAATTAAATTTCAATCTTATTAAAATATGTTTTAATTGTGATTAATACATGAAGGCTTTAAATCTCAATCGTTTATTTGCAACGAATACAAATATAAAATACTTGGAATTCCTATTTCAATATATCAAAAAAGTTTCAGAACATTATCACTCATCCAATACATAAACGAGAGGCTCTTAATCAGTGTTCCGTAGATCAATGGTGCAATAAATTAAAAGTCGGTGGCTTCAGTTTGCAATTGTTTTTATATATTTACTGTTTCATTTTACTATTATATTTCTTAAAAATGAATTAAAATGTATTTTTCGTGATTGTGGAAAAGTTTAAAAGCGATAGTATGTATATTTAAGAAAAAAATGCCAGTAATAATAGGTTACAATCTATAGCAATATTTAAAATCTTTTAAAAAAAGGCAACAAAGGATGTCAAAATTATATGACAGAAATAAAAACAACAGAAAAAAAAAGATTTAATTAAAGTTTTATTGTTACAGAACAATAATTAATGTGAAAGAATATAGGTACTTTTTTTTTTTTTGCTTGTTCCTATTATAAAAGTATTTAATTAAAGAGAAAGCAAAATGTGCACCACAAAAATAAAATATGATGAACACTATCAAGGTCCTTTTATTGCATTCCAAAGCCTTCAGAATAATTTTGTGGATAGCAGTGCACAGAGAAGATTGTACTTTGGAAAGACGTATATATACGTCGGGAGCAATTGATGCTTTGGCTGAGAGAGACGTTTATATACTCCAGGGGTACTTAAGATGTTCAAGTCTTATTGTAGCCTTAGCGTCAAAGTATAGTACTATTGAATTCAGTACATTGTTATTCTATGGAGGGGGGGGCGATGAAAAACATGATTGAATATTGGTTCGCAAAAATTGAAAGTTTGAGAAGTACTGAGCTATATATATATATATATATATATATATATATATATATATATATATATATATATATGGGAGTCCGACTAAAATCTTCGAATAAAAATCAGACTCTTCAGAAGTCGGGATTTTAAATTGGCGAGGTGGTTGTCTAGGGGTAAGTATTAAAGGGTAAGTGATGAATTAATTGAATCAAAGTCATTTAAACGCAGATACTTCATTTAAGTAAAAAAGAATTTATTTCAAAGGGGAATATTTACAAAGGGAAAGAGACATGCAGAAATTAGATTAATTGAAAGTTGAGTTATACCTTTAGAAGACGGGGAAATTAATTACATTTCTCATGCTTGGACTGAAATCGCGCTGGGCGCGAAATGCGCGAATAACGTGACGTGTTGAACCGTAGGGGGTTAGTAGGCCTCTGCCGAAAAATTATTCAAGCCGGCGCTCCGAAAGCTCACCAGACGGCGCTGCTTCGGAATGCGGTAATAAACAAAATTGACATTAATAGTCCTCTGAAAAGGATATGACTCAACCTTTTTACAAAATGTTTCAAAGGGAAAATCCTACACACACACACATATATATATATATAAGCACACAGTTTTTAATAATCGCAAAATATTTCCGAAGGTTACGAAATTATTTCCTCACTGTTATCAAAAAATATTAGCCAAGAGTGATTCGGTAGATTGTAAATTGACAAATAAAAACATCGCAAAGTTTTATTTCTTTTTCAGTTGTTTTGTTACAATTTTCAAAAAACTTTTTATGTACCTTCTAAGAATGAAACTAATTCAGAACTCTTTATATCTCTGATAGAGAAATAGTGAGCTTTATTAAGTCACTTTTATGTGCTTTAAATTACGATTTACTTGTCCATTTATGTGTTTAATTCAAATTTGCATGTCTTAATGTAATCTATCATCTTAATCTTACTATCTTTCACTTCTTCAAGTTACAATTAACATATGTAGATTTCCCAAGCCAAGAGTTCTGAAAAGAGGATTTTCTTACTTTGCGCCTAATTGACACAGTAACCAAACACTTTAATTGGAAACAAAACATGACCACACGATAGGAGTGATAACTTCAAATTTGTAATGTTATTTCAGGGATTAGTTAGGTGAATAAAAAAAAAAACAAAGACATATTAGTATTGTGATATAAAATTATTTGTTCATTATTATTATGTACGGGAGAGAAAACCTAGACACATTTGTTTGCATTCACTGTATAAAGAAAGATTGAAAATGTAAATAATACTATCTGATGAAACATTTCAGCATTTTCTTATAATCTTAAAGTTTTTCACTCCAAATCGCTTTTTAAAAATAAAGAAAATTATCAGTTGTGATATATCAAAAAGTTGTGTCTTTCTGCACATGCTCCATAAACCTCAAACTGGTCAGTTCTATCGTAGGTTTATTACAATGAATTATTACTGGCAATTGGTGATTTTAGCAATTCTTTTCTTTGCATTTTTATGGCTCCTTGAAACAGAAAAGTGCTTTTTAAAAAATATTTTATGTGCAAAAAAAGCTAGAGAATAGAAAATTTTCAAAATTACGAAATTCCTTAAATTTTTTAAAGAAGTTTTACAATATTCCCTCTCAGTCTAACTTGGCAGCGTTGAGAAAGATATAAAATGTGTCAATTTACTTGAAAAGTAGTTGTAACTTTCTTTTCTTGTTTTTTGAATTTAAGTCCAATAAAATCAATAAAAATTTGTAAAAAATGTAAAACAATGTAGAGATTGTGATTTTAATAATATATTTCAAGTTAATCACATTATAAAAGCATTTATTCAATTCCTACTATTAGCTCACTCTATATATTTATTTATATACATTTATATTTATCTTGTTCACATTTTCAATTGTTAATAAAATACTGTTACGTAGATCCGAAATAGAGGATTTTATGCAAAACAATCATAAATGAAATAAGCAGTTCTTAAAGAGTGATTATGAATTTATCGAAAATCCAGTCCTTTAAATACAGGATTCAGCAGCAATATTCACAGGGTAAATATCCGAAGGTCTTCACACCTTCGACAGCAATCAAACACAATAATCAATGTTTAAAAATACACGTAAGTAAAGATTATTCACAAGCACTGCCGAGCTAATCGCTAGTTAAAACAATCATCACCACTCGCTGGCTTAATCAAGACTGCTCGCCTAACTAAAACTAAAATTAGATGTTTGCGGGCGCCGGCGCCATAGGCGCCTATTCCCAGAAGGAAGGGAGAAAAAGAAAAACCACGAATGAAGATAAAAACAAATACCGAATACTCCCAGAAAAATCGGGGAGGGATGACGTACTCCAAAGCACGAGCGTTCTAACGAAGCAGAGCGCCGGCGGGGGGAGGGGAGGAAACGCAGGAAGGAAGACGGGACGGCCGAAGGCAGTAAATCAATTCGGTGACAATTCACCTCAGAACCAAGAGTGAAAGATGCAGTGCAGTGAAGCTAAATCATGTTGTTAAGAGTGTGAAAAGAGTGTTTATGTTGTGTTATGGGGGGCGGAGCGGGTTTCTCCACTTCGTTGAAGAGTATGCATATTTAATTTTAGGATGTGGATACTGATGGGAGGTCGCCGGTCCCCAAGTTACAATTGCAGTTTTTATATTTGCCCTGTTTACAGGAAACGGATTTCGGTGGAATGTGTTTTCTTTCCCCACCTCTGAGGGCGAATTCTTTAGCAAGGGTGCTTACATTTCCCACGCCTGCAGGGTCATTACACCCATAAATATTGGGGGAGCATCAGAGAATTACCAGCCAATTACCAGCCCCCGCGGAGAAGCGCGCTAGCGAATTTTCTATTTTCCGTCACCCCGGCACTCATCCTTTCGATCGGCGACATGTCCATTTCCAAGAATCGGTTTTCGCGATAATTACGCAGCCCCCAGGCATTCGGCGAGAGGGTCACACACGACTTCTAGAAATAGGGGTTTCCAACGCAATACTAGAAACGACAATTTAAACTTCCGCGGAGAAAGCCGAATTTAGATGTTTTACAATTGGTAGAAGAACGGTTTTCTCCTATTAAATCTCGAGATAATATATTTGATCTACCAATAATAAGTGCTAATGTGAAAAATCACAAATTAAGAATTTTAATTGACACAGGTGCGTCCGTTTCTTTAATGTCAAATTCTTTTTTCACTCAAATAAAAAATGAAAACTTTAAAGAATTTAATGTTTCAATTCAAATTAAAGCAGTGAGTGGAGACACGGTAGAAATTATCGGGTGTTATGAAATACAATTGTCATTAGGGGAATTTCAATTTCAACATATTTTTTTATAACTAAGCAAGAGATTAACGAGAATTTTTGTGCTATTTTGGGATACGATTTTCTGAAATTATGGAATGCAGTTTTAGATATGGGTAAAAACCGTTTATTAAGTAATAAATTTTCAATTCCGCTTATCCATTATTCGCTCCCCCAGCGTGTCGTTCAGAGTAATTTTATCCATGGATTTTTAAAACACAAAACGTGTGTGGGTCCCCATTCGGTCACAAATGTTCGTATCCATGTTGCAACATTACCTAATTCGATGTCATTGGCTACTATTCAGAGTTCAGCAAAGTTAAAAACAAAAAACATTCATTTAACTACTTCGCAAATTAATATTGATCCACAAACAAATGACACCATTCTAGAAATTAGAAACGATTCAGAGAACATAATCACCCTTAACAAAAACATGAAAATAATTACTGTCAATAATTATGAAGACTTTTCTTCCGATTTTCCCGTTTCTCAAGATATTTTACCCCCACTCACGGAGAAGGATTTTGACCTTTCGGGTTTGGACAGCAAAATAAAAGACAGATTATTTCAACTTTTAATTTCGCACAAAAGTGCTTTCGCTCGCTCTACGGTAGAATTATCTGCAGCCGCTACGGAGCATCATAGAATCAGTCTACAGCATGATTATCCCATTAAATGTCCGATTTACAAGATTCCATTTAATTTAAGAAAGGAATTCAGACGTCAGAGATTGCAGATTTAGAGAAGGCAGGGATTATTTCGAAATCTAATTCTCAGTACAATACTCCGGCCTTGTTTGTCAAGCAAAGAAAAAAATGGCGCCTTGTTTTAGATTTTCGGTAACTTAATGAAATAACTTTAACTCAAGACTTCGTTATTCCAACATTGGACGACATTTTGCATGAAATTTCGGGTTCAAACTATTTTTCGGCTTTAGACATGAAGTCAGCATTTAATCAAATTCCACTACACTTTTCGGACAGGCATAAGACGGCATTCTCTACTCCCGACGGTGACAAATACGAATTTAATAGACTATGTTTCGGTTTAAAAAACTCGCCTAAAGCTTTTCAATCAATTAGGTCCTTGGAGATTTATTACACAATGGAGCCTTGGTTTGTATAGACGAAAATATTTTATTTACTAAAACTATAGATGAACATTTTGAACTACTGGGTAAGGTTTTTGAACGCTTTGAAAGAATTCACTTAAAATTTAATCCGAGTAAATGTCAATTTTTAACAAAGAGTTGTAAATTTTTGGGGTTTGTAGTAACGCCGGAAGGTATCCTTATAGATAAAGATAAGTCCGTTTCAATTAACGAGTTTACAGTTCCAACGGATCAAAAGCAAATTAAATCTTTCTTAAGGTGTTGTAATTTTTATAGGAGATATATTAAAAATTTCGCAAAACGAGCACTTCCATTAACGAATCTTTTGAGAAAAGACACTCCATTTGAGTGGACATCTGAAACGCAGGAGGCATTCGATGATATTAAGAAAGCCATATTGAACCCACCGGTCTTGGCACTACCTGATCCGAACGCAGAGTTACAAATAACAACGGACGCTTCATCTCGCGGCATGGGGGCAATTTTAGAACAAAAATATCCTAACTCTGAAGTCAAACCTTTATATTTTTTTTCAAAGAAATTAAATCCCTCACAATCTAAATATAACGCAACGGTTTTGGAGTTTTTCGCGATATATACAGCATTAAATTTTTTTTAGACCTTTCTTGTTGGGTAGAAAATTTAAGGTTTTTACTGATCATAAGCCTCTTGCAGGATTTCTTTCTAATAAAAATCCCTCTTCCAAAATTTTGCGTTGGAAATTGGCTCTAGAAGAATTTAATTACGATATACACTACATCAGGGGATCCTTAAATTCAGTCGCAGATCATCTTTCCCGTTGTATTAACAACATCACAGTAGCTTTACCTTACTCTAAGATCTTATTAAAATGCAACATGAAGATTCTGTTTTAAGTACTATTATACAAAAAATTGATCAAAATGACGTTAGCCCACAAGTCAGCAACTATTTTATTAATGGGGAGGGTTTGTTATGTCATTTGTCCAAGCGCCCCTCCAAATCACCCAGGTCTAACACCACTAGAAAACAAGTTTGCATTCGACATTGTCTTAAAGCTAGAATTCTCGAATCTGTCCATTCAGAATATGGAGGGCGTCTTAAATTTTTTAAAACACATCATCGACTCAGCGAAAACTTCTTTTGGCAGAATATGTACAAAGATACTAAAAATTTTGTTCGTTCTTGCACTGTATGTTTATCTCGAAAAAACGCTTTCAAAATTCCGCCAGCACCACATCAGCCAGTAGAACAAAGTCAAGAACCGGGAGAAACGTGCCATATTGATATTTTCGGTCCTTTAAAAACCACGCCTAAAGGTAATATATATATATATATATATATATATATATATATATATATATATATATATATAAAATATATATATATGTCAGGTTTGAAAAGTTTAGGTTCAAAATTAAAGAAGTAATAAATGAAAATAGAGCGAACTCTTTACCATCGCGTAAGGATTTATGAGTAAACAAGCCTGTTAAAAGGAGCAACGAGCGCTGACGAAGGCGAACGCATACTAAGAAAGGACTTGGCTGGTGTCTCCTCGCAGCGATGTTGTATTTGGTAACACCCGGTTGCGCGGCAAAAGGTCCGCCATGTTAGATTATATATGATGAGAGCGTAATAAAGGAATATTGTGAAGATGATGCCCTCTTTATTTTACCAGCAGGCCTGGGGCCTGTCAAGAGCCGGCAGGATGAATTAACGAACCGAAAATATGCGAGGAAACCAAACGAATTAACTTCAACAATTTTTTTTTTTTCGAACGAGCGACTGCATTGAAAACGATACTACCATGGAGGACGACTCTTTCCGGCAGGAGTCACCAGTCAACACATCCAAAGAGAATCAATCCTTCTTTTTCCTGAATTTGATCTTAATAAGTTTAGTAGTTGTAAAAGTTTTTTGGACTGTTTTGATCAACAATGTTTGGAATATCAAAAAGACGAACAATGGAAGAAGCAAAATATTCCTAGATATCTCACGGGAGTTTATCTTAAATTTTGGTACGAAAACCATTTATTTGAAAAGTCGTACCAAACAAGTAAAGAATTATTAATGACGGTGTTCGATGCGACGAAACAAGAGGATATTCGAAAATTTCACAAATTAAAACTAAACGACACTAAAGAATTAATTTCGTTTTTTACGGAAAAACTTTCGTTGGGGAAGAAACTAAATTATGATGACAGTTCAATTGTGGAGCATATGACATTATCAAGTCCTATACAGTTTCAGAAGTTCCTGGTTATCAAGAAGATTTCGACACCCTTCGAATGGATCTCAACCATGCGACAATTAATCGCAGTAACACCGGACAGCGCAGACCGAAAACCGGTAGATACTGGAAGTTATACCCGATGGAATCACGCATACGGTAGTGTACACAGAGGAACTGATGCACAGAATCGATTCCAGTCAAGAGGAAATCATGGAAAGCCACATCAATCGCACATGATGAGATTCAGAGGGAGACAACAGAATCGACATAATCTTTACTCGCCCAGAAACGAAACTAACCAGAGGCAAGGATGACAACTAATTATTGAGTCAATGGTATGTTCCAAGCACTTTTGTACTCTAATTGACACAGGAAGCAATGTGTCATTAATTCCAATAAATTTAGCTAAACAATTAAAAAACATTAAAATTATAAAAAATAGTAATGTAAAAATAAATCAAACTTGTGGGACTATTCAACCCAAAGGTATAATTAAAGTTTATATGAATATTGGATGTATATCTAAGCAAATAGATTTGTTTGTAATTGATACTGAATTGCCTTATATTATTTTAGGACTTGAATATTTACATTTATTTAAGCTTGACATTAGTATTCGTAACATGTGTATTTTTCAATGTGGTAAAAATTTAAGTAATATTAAATATGTAAATAAGTGCGTTGGTGAGTTGAGAACATATCATGGGACATATTGTAAAACTCTTAATAATGATCAAAATATGAACTACTATAATGCAAATAATGAAGATAATATTAACGTTAAGAATAATAAAGGTTTAGATCAAGTACCAGACAGCCCTGAAGCTGATCTGAAAAGATTGTTTAACCCAGCCATGGTTGTTGAGGACACAGTACCAAAACAAACTAGTGAGCCATGGGAAGATTTAACCCAACTTATTGACAAATTTCAAACCATATTTTCACAAAATAAGTATGATGTAGGTTGTATCAATTTAGAGCCACAAAGAATTCATTTAATTTCAGACCTTCCTATAAGTTTACGCCCTTATAGAAACAGTCAACAAGAATCTAAAGAAATACAAACACAAATAGAAGAATTGTTAAAAGCAGGTTTTATTAGACCCTCCCATAGCCCATATGCTGCCCCTATAACTTTAGCATACAAAAAGGATGAAGGGAAAAGATCAAGATTATGTATCGATTATAGAAAACTAAATGAAATCACACGAAAAGATTCCACCCCTGTACCTCTGATAGACTTTGTAATTGATAATTTAACTCATGCTAAATTTTTCTCTACGCTCGACTTAACAAGTGGTTATTGGCACATTAAAATTCATGAAAAAGACGCAGAGAAACTGGCTTTCACAACTAATTTTGGACTCTATGAATGGTTAAGACTTCCATTTGGCTGGAAAAATTCCCCAGCTGTTTCCAAAGAACTATAAGACAAATTTTACAAAAATATCAGTTAACTTTTGCTTTAAACTATTTTGATGATATAATAATTTTCTCACAATCTTGGGAAGAGCATTTAACTCATTTAGATACAATATTTCAAATTTGTAAAAAAGAAAACATTAAACTTAAAAAATCAAAATGTCAGTTTGCACAGGAAAAAATAAAATTTTTAGGATATGAAATAACACAAGGTCATTATTCCCCAAGTAATCCAAATATTGAAACAATTAGAAAATTAGCACCACCTAAAGATGTGAAAGAACTCCAAAGATTTCTTGGTTCCATCAATGTTTATCAAAAATTTATTAAAGATTATGCAAAACTTAGAGTACCATTAAATAAATTACTTAAAAAAAGATGCAATTTGGAATTGGTCACATGAATGTCAAGAAGCTTATCAAAAGTTAAAGAATTGTTTAATATCAAAACCTATACTTAAATTATACAACTCACAATTTCCATGTCATGTGTTTAGTGACGCAAGTCAGGAATCAATAGGCGTAGTCTTGAAACAACAACACCCAGATGGAACACTTTTACCCCATAGCTTATCACTCGAGACAATTACTTAAACATGAAAAAAATTATACAATTTCAGAAAAAGAGTGTTTAGCAATTATAGATGCCTTAGATAAATTCCACTGTTACCTACATGGATCCAAATTCACAATACATACTGATCATGCTGCTTTACAATGGCTTAAAAGTGTAAAACATTTAACTGGACGTTTATTTCGGTGGAGTTTAAAACTTTCTCAGTATGAATATTCGATAGTTTATATAAAAGGTAAATTAAATGTTGAAGCAGACATGTTGTCGAGGAACCCTGTATGTCATTATATATCACCCATTTGTCATTTTTTAAATACTGATGAAATTATTAAATACCAAAATTCAGAGAACATTAATGATCCAAAATATATAAAAATTAATGATGTATTAACAGTTAAGAAAAATTTAATTAAAATTTTAGTACCGTTATCTTTGAGAGAAAAATTAATTACAACTGCACATGAACAATTTGGTCACCCAGGTGTAAAAAGATGTTAAAATTAATTTCTCCAATTTACTACTGGAAAGACATTATATTAGACATTTCAAATTTTGTTAAATGTTGTGAAACATGTCAAATGAATAAAAAGTCTACACAAAAAAGTATGGATTATTGCAAGAAGTTCCTGTAGCAGAAGAACCATTTGAAATGATTTCACTAGACACTGTAGGAGGATTTAATTATCATAATTCACAAAAGAAATACCTGCATATTGTTCTGGATCATGCTACCAGATATGCTTGGACATTTCCATCCAAAAGTGTCACTTCTGAAACTTATACAAATTGCTTAAAACAAATTTTTTCAATTCAATGCCCAAAACAACTTTTAAGTGATAGAAATGCTGCATTCACTTCATCTAAATTTAAGAAATTCTTAAAACATCATAATATTAGACAATTACTAACTTCAGCAAATAGACCACAATGCAATGGAAAGAATGAAAGAGTTAATCAGACATTAGTAGCAAAATTAAGATGTAAAGTTAATTCAACTACAAAAACTCCTTGGACAAAATTATTAGAACAAGTTACATATGAATACAATAACTCGCCACATGATGTTACTGGCTTTCCACCTGCATATTTAATGTTTGGAACTTTGCCATATGATTCGCCATTACCTAATCAAGTAAAATTAAACTATCCACCTATACAACAAGCTAGACAAATTGCAGTAAACAGAACAATTAAGCATCATAAGATAAATAAACAAAGGTATGATAAACATTATGTTGATGCAAAATTTAAAGTTGGAGATTTAGTCTTACATCAAAATTTCTCATACCCTAATTCAAGTAAACTTCGATCTCCTTATAATGGTCCTTTTAAAGTTGTCAGAAAACTCTCAAATGTTACTTATGAAATAGATAAACCAAATAAATATACAGGAAAATTAACAGATATTGTTCATTCTACAAGATTAAAACCATTTCATTCAAAATCCAATTTCCAATTATGCTAAATTCTTATTTATATTTGTTATAGAGTTTGTTTTCTCAAACATTGGGGGGGGGAGAAGAAGTACATTGTAATTTTAAAAGAAGTGCATTGTAAATTTTGGAAGAAGAAGTGCATTGTAATTTTAAAAGAAGTGCATTGTTATTTAAAAATAAATAATAATAAAAGTTGTGTTTTAAAAATTGAATTTAAGACTTGTTTACATTATGAAAATCAACATTTAATGTAATTGAATTTGTATTGTATCTTTATTCATAATGAACACATTATTGAAGACTATTTAAAAAAAAAATAACTGAATTATGGACTGTGTATGAAAACATTGTGATGAGGTCATTTTACGATACATTGTGTTATAATAATTTCATTGTGACTATTTGTGATAAGTATATTCTGAAAGTTAAAAAATAGTATGTGATGTTATGAAGATTTTATTATGGTTGTATGTTTTTGAAATGAGTTGATTGAGTAGAGATTCTAATAATAAACAAAAGAACTGTGAGATAAACAATAATTGGATGATGAACATTGAACTATGATTTTTCCAAGACAGGACTGTGTGAAATTCTACATTACATTGATTGGACTTTTACCTGTACTTGATATATCTGAAATACCCTTATTTTCTTTGCATTTTATATTTCTAGTGATATTTTGATATAATGTTGATGTTGTGTTTATTTTGATAAATTTCTGTGTTATAGTGATGTAATCTTTTCTTTTTTGGGAGCTCCTAAAATCATGTTGCTGTAGTTACTCCATATATGTCTTTATGTATTTACTTTACCATTACTCCTAAAATCATGTTGCTGTTAGTTACTCCATATATGTTTTTTTTTATGTATTTACCATTATTCCTAAACTCATTTTGCTATTACTTATTTTATATCTATTCTTTGTATGTATTTACTTTACCAATATTCCTAAAATCATGTTATTTACTCTATACCTATTCTTTCTATGTATTTATGTACTCATTATTCCAACATTCAATATCATTTTGAAGTACTTGTAACTTTTCAACATTTATCACTTTATTAACATTGTTTACTATTAGTGCACATTTAGTGAGAATTTCACTTGATCTTATGTTGTTTAGCACTACTATATTTTTGAATGTCTAATGTGAATTATCTTTATCTTATGTTGTTTTTTATTAACCTCATTATTATTATAGTCATAGTGGAAGTATTAGATGTGTGATATTTTTCAGAAAACAATTCTATGTAACACAAAGTTTTATACCAAATTTTTGATACTTTGTTATTCATTATTGCTATTTTTTTGTACATGTTAGGATTCACCAGCCCACTCTTTTACACAATTATTATATCTTCTAGATTTTTATTTCATTTGGGGAATTTGATATAATTGAAATATAATTTTTTTCCTGGGGACTTGCCAGTCAGAATTGGCCAATCTGGCTGTGCCAGACTTCAGCGGAGGGGGAAATTTGTCAGGTTTGAAAAGTTTAGGTTCAAAATTAAAGAAGTAATAAATGAAAATAGAGCGAACTCTTTACCATCGCGTAAGGATTTATGAGTAAACAAGCCTGTTAAAAGGAGCAACGAGCGCTGACGAAGGCGAACGCATACTAAGAAAGGACTTGGCTGGTGTCTCCTCGCAGCGATGTTGTATTTGGTAACACCCGGTTGCGCGGCAAAAGGTCCGCCATGTTAGATTATATATGATGAGAGCGTAATAAAGGAATATTGTGAAGATGATGCCCTCTTTATTTTACCAGCAGGCCTGGGGCCTGTCATATATATATATATATATATATATATATATATATATATATATATATATATATATATATATATATATATATATATATATATAGCTATGTTTTATCTATGATAGACGCATTCACAAAATACATTCATATTGTTCCACTTCCTGATATTAAGTCGAGTACGATTTCTAAAGCTTTCTTCGATAATTACATTGTTCACAGGGGTTGCCCACATAAATTAGTTGTAGATAATGCTACATATTTCAAGAGTTCTGAATTTGTTGAATTTTGCAGTTATGGGCATTCATAAAAGACACATATCAAGTTATTCCGCTCACGTCAACGGGAGGGTAGAGAAACCCAATCAATCACTAGCCAATATCCTGGCATCAATTTCGCAAAACACAAATGACTGGGATGAGCAACTCCCGCACACCATGTTAGCATTAAACTCAGCGATTCATGAAGCTACATACACATCGCCCTTTTTCCTAGAACATGGCAGGGATATTCGATTATCTTACACTTACGAGAAAAACTCCGACACACCACAAAATAAGCATGAATATGTCGAGAAACTTTTACCGTCTTTGGAGCAAATTTTTAATAAAGTTTTAAATAATCTAAAAGATCAGGCGGCATCGCATGTCGATTTGAGTACGAGAGCGACAAAGCAACATCATTATGATTACAAAATCGGGTCCTTGTGTTTTATTAAGACGCCTAATATCAAATCTAATTTATCTCCAAAACTCAGACCTAAGTTCGAAGGTCCTTATAGAATAATAGAGCGTTTTTCTAATGTCAATTATAGGGTTCAACATGTAGAACAATTGAGAAAGAGATTTAACACACATGTCTCAATCGGATGGTTCCATTTATTAAGAGATTCTCATATTTGCACTTGAATAATTTAGATGATTTGCAACCAGACGAGACGGAGGTTAAGGGTATTGTTCCAAGTCCACGGTATAATTTAAGGGCTCGTGCAGGCAATTCGGCTCATTAATGCACTTACCGCGCTAAATTTTTTTTGATGGAAACTGAAAATTTTTTTTTACAATTTTTACGCTTCGTCACTTCGAGAGCACACACATAGAATGGTACCTGTCTCATTGTTGCACCTTGTTTTATGTCATGTTTGATGTTTTAGTGAGATCAAATTTTGTACTTAGTTTTTTTTTTAATGAATTCTAGCTCAAATTTTTTTTATGCAGTTTGTTTCATGTCTTGATTTGATGCTTAAATGACATAATGTTGTATGTGGTTAATATTAATTTTGCTCTAGATAAAATATTTTTTGATGCTATGTGTTTTATGCAATATATAAGATTTGTTGTTTGTAATAGGATTGTTATTTAATTTTGCTTTGCGATTCATGTACGCACGTCAATTTTAATTTTATAAATTTTAAGCTTTAATTTATGTTTGCAACAAAAATAAAATTTGGGGGTCCTTGGACACCTGTCATGAAATTTGAATGTTGTTACTATACATACATATTTGACATTTTTTATTTTATTAAACAATTTTGTTTTGCGGTTATTATCTAGTATTTTAAATAATTTTTTTCATACAAAAAGGTTCTTTTATTGAATAAGTTAGTTCATGCTGATTTGATTGTATAACTGTGTACTTTTAGTGTTAAATTTTGAGTTTGCATACAGTGTTAATTTTTTTTGGTAACGGTATTTTGTCAGAAGCAATTTTATTGATAAGTTGTGTTGGTGTATTAATTTTAAGTGGTTGTGTATTACTAAATAATGATATCATTGGAATTTATGCTTGTTAAGATATGGATAGAGATGGTTGTTTGAATATTTTCCCTATGTCGAAACTTAACTTTGTTTTGCTCATGTTGTTTTGTTCTGTCATATGATTGCTAATTTTAATTTAAAATTTTCTAGTGTTTCGGTTAGGTGTTTCAATGCTCATTTAATTTTTGTGTTGTTTGTTTTGCTATAGATTTGGAATTTTGTATGCTTAGGGCTTTATATTAATTGTGGTTTGATTAAATTAATGTGCAGTCAATCATTGTGTCTCGGTTGTGTGCTAAACTGCACTAGGAATTTAATGTTTTGTTTGATGTCGATATGGTAATTTTTTTTGCTGTTGATTTTAGGTTAACTTGTTTTTATTTATGGTAGCGCTTGGGTAGATTATTGAATTGAGTGTCGATGTTGATTTAATTTTTTTAGGGTTTTGGATTTTAATGGTAGTTCTGCATTGTTATTTGGAAATAAGTTTCTTTGGTCAGATAATGGTGTTGTTAAATTTTATGTTGGCGTACGCGTAGTCGTGTTAGCTTTGAGTTTGGTATTGACAAAGGAGGAGAATTTTGATGTAGTACTTGGAATTTTGAGATATTAAAGTGTAAGGAAAACAACCCATCTCTCACGCTAGTTGCTGACCTTTCATTTCGGGAACTTCGTGGGAGAGCTTTTCGTCCGCACCCTTTTCGTCGGTATTCTCCCCCACCCGCAGGCGACTCCGCCCAAGGGTAGGACTGGTTGTTGATTGGAATTCTGTTTGTTGGTTACTCTTTTTCGAATTTTCCCCTTCGCACCCCCCCTGCTGTCGCAACAAAGATAAGAAACTCAGCAAATTTTTTTTTCCTATGGGGTCTTCGTTTTTTTTTCTCCCTCCCCACGTTCTTGTTTCCTGTTGTTACTTTCTGTCGTTGGTGCTCGATGCTAAAAGTTTTTTTTGTTTGTCCTAGACGCAATAGCTTTTCTTTCGTAATATTTAGTATTGTTGTTTTAGATTTAAGTTTGATAATTTTTTTTTGGTTTGAAAATGTTGGAAGATGATTAGGTGTAATAATTTTTTTTTGTTTTATTAATTGTTGAAGGAGTTAGATAAGTTTGAGTTAGGGATTTCGTGGAAAGTTTTTTTTATGGAGATAGATAAGTTTGCGTTCAAAGTACGTTGTAAATTCGAGAGTTGTTTTATATGGAAATGGAAAATTGAGTTGAAAAGAAAATTATATGGTTTATTTGAGAAAATTGTTTGATGTAGAGAAGGTTATTTTGAGTTAAGGATTTTGGGCAAAAGAACATTGAGTTGAAATAATTATACGGTATATTTGGGAAAGTTGTTTTGATGTAGAGAAGGTAATTTGAGTTAAGGATTCTGTGCGATTTCAAATAAATAAGTTGATGAACATAGATAAGTTGAATTAATGATTGTGTGGTATATTTGAGAATGTTTTGGGATGAAGCTAGGAAAGTTCGAGTTGAGGATTATGTGAGATTTTGTGTAAATAAGCTGATGAGCAAAGATGGGTTTTAGTTAATGGTATTGTGGAAGAGTCGATTAATTATATATTTGGAAGTTGTAGATAAGTAGAGTTAGTGTTATTGAGGTACAGGATATGAATGATCTGATGTAAAGGCATTTTCGATTGATTGAGGAATCATTTTAAGGTTACTAGTGTTATAGAATGATATTTGAGTTATTAATTCGATGATTTTCGATGAATTGATTTAGCGGTATTGTTGGAAATCGAGGTTCTTTGTTTTTGTGTTTGTACATTTGTTGCGCGTATAGTGAAACATTTTGAGTTTTTTTTTTGTTATCTAGAATTGATACATTGTATTACATAGAATGTTAAAAAGTTAGGTTGATTAGTTAAGCGATAATTTTTTTTTAGAATTTATGTTTAATTATGTGTAGCACTTGCAATAATTTTCTTTTAGTTAAATTACTTTACTCTGTATGTGTCGCCTCATATGTCATGGGTCGCATTACCAATTTTATGTTTATAATTTTTTTTCTGAAATTCTCAACTGCATTTGTGATTTCTGGAATTCATTTCTCAAATGGAAATTCTAATATATTGAATGTAGAAGAAATTCTTTTTTCTCTCTCAATTTTTTATATAGTATTAATCGATATAGTAATTTTTTTTATACAATCGGATTTGCATTGTTTTTTTTTGTTTGTCTTAATTTCATTCTGTTTCTTGTGCTGGCGTTTGCGGCATGCAGCAAATCGTTTGCGCAGGGAATGGCATGTGCATAATTTTTTTTTTTTTTGCCTTTGTAAACTTTGGGGGTGCATCCTGATCAAATGCACACTCATGGTTTGCAATTCTAAATTTAATTACAGTAATTTTTTTTTCTTAATTTCAATTGTAACCAATGCTTGTAGTGAATTTTTTTAAATTCCTTAGGCTACTAAGCATTCTTAGAGGTTATAAATTTTTTTATACCGTTTATGCTATTCGTTAGTTTATAGATTTTTAATTTGCAAATCTGAATTAATTACATTGATTTTTTTAAACTTTCAATTGTAACCAATGATTGTAGTGAATTTTTTTAAATTTCTTAGGCTATTAAGCCTTCTTGGAGGTTATACATTATTTAAATTTTTTTTTCACCTATGCACACCCATAGTTTCAATTTCTAAATTTT
Organism: Trichonephila clavipes; assembly: GCA_019973935.1. Lineage (NCBI taxonomy): Eukaryota > Metazoa > Arthropoda > Arachnida > Araneae > Nephilidae > Trichonephila > Trichonephila clavipes. The sequence continues at coordinate 600,617 of BMAU01003401.1, read as the reverse complement.
TACTTTAAATTAATTAATTTTACGAAAGATTGTTATCAATGCTCTTAGTGAACCATTGCAATTTTTTATGCTGTGAGTATGTTGAGGGTTAAGTTAGTATTTTTTTTTTGGTGCTCTGGGACATGCACTTCACATTGGTCGTGTCAGGATTTCGATGTTAAACGATTATGGGGTGTCTGTTTCTGGGTGCCACGTTTGAATTGTATATAGATGTTTTCACTAGTACTTATTTCTTATCAAAATGTTTTGTTCGATACTCATATGTGTGGTTATTGTGAGTAGCGCAGTTTTTAGATATGCAATTTTTGAATTTATTATGTGTTACTCGTCTTAATTTTTTATTATTTAGTGGCACATGATTCTTTGTGATTATTCAATTATTTCTATTTGTCATTTTGTGTATGATGTCTTTGTGAATTGTTTGGGTGACCCATTCAGCAATTTTTTTTCCTCTTCGTACATGAACTTAATTGTAGTTGTTGATAGTTAATTTGTTTTTCCCTCTTACCGCTAACGTAATTGGGACCGAATTTTGGAAATTGCTTATATATTTTTTTTTACATTTTTATTTTAAGTTATGAGAGGTGATGGGAGTGGAAGGTTGGTGCTTGGAGTCTACGACGGAGGTCAAATGGGGCCAGGTTTTTCTTTTAAAATAATTTTGGTTTCATGACTAATATGGTTTCCCTGGGAGACAATTTTTTTTTCTATTACAGTTTAGCAGATTTCTTTGGAGATGTTGAACCGCCGGAGCAACCAACACCCATGGCAGTGTCAATGCATCAGTGACTTCTTCTGGTCGACATACATATGATCACAGAACTCTCTTCTTGTATTGGAGCATTTTTACTCCACAATTGCCGGAGTCTACAGGAAGAAGGAAATCCCTCATCACGGACGAGCTGCAGACTTCTTTGGCGGTGTTGCCACACATAAGACTACCGAACTCTCTTCTTGTGATGATTGTAATTTTTTTTGTGTGCTGTGCATTTGAGAGAGGGGAGGAGTGATGGGAGGTTGCCGGTCCCCAAGTTACAATTGCAGTTTTTATATTTGCCCTGTTTACAGGAAACGGATTTCGGTGGAATGTGTTTTCTTTCCCCACCTCTGAGGGCGAATTCTTTAGCAAGGGTGCTTACATTTCCCACGCCTGCAGGGTTCATTACACCCATAAATATTGGGGGAGCGTCAGAGAATTTTCCCGCTCGACAAAAAGGCAACGACCTTTGCGCTGTATCTCTGCGCTGGTTCCGGACCAATGAGAAGTAATTAAGTGGAGAAGGCATATAGTCCGCTCTAGAATATCGGAGAAAAGCGGCACAAAACAAAAACGGGATGCACCCCGATTTCGACTCACACTTGGACACAGAGAGACAAACTAATCAGATCCAGGCCTTGAACTAGACTCCGCGGGACTTCGAGCGGCGACCATGTCCCACTCCCTCCAACTCGACACCCTCTCAAAACCTTAGAATCTCGATTTAGTTATGCAGCATATTGTACATTTACTCAAATTTAATTGTGTTAATTCAAATAAATTAATTGTTATTTTAAGAACCGGCCTTTTAGTTTAGAGTACTGTTTTATGTCTTTAGAGATTTAGTGTTTAATTTTAACTTAAGCCATGATGCGATGTATCTTACGAACCTGGGAAGATACGAAATTAGTACTTGGAAATAAGTAATTAAATAAGTTTAAATCAGCGTCGCATCAATACGTAAGACTGCTCGCCGTACCGGGAGCATTCTTTTTATATGCGCGACAGAAACTTCTAGAAATATAACCGCTCTCGTGTCATTGAACGTGACACTAGTGGAGAGATCTACTACTTTCTAGAAGATTCCAGAGGGTTCCGAACTCGCCACTATGATCGCCAATGACGCCAAAAATGGTCGCCAAACTCACCAAATTGGCCACCAACTTGGTCGCCAAAAATGATGCCAACTTGGCTCTACCGCCAAGATTTCACCAAGTTATCATTGAATCGCATTATAAAGTAAGGGGCGGCACTGCTTGTGAATAGTACAATTTTAACATGAAATAAATATAACATAGAGTAATATAAATGCATTAAACACTCAAATACAAATTATTTACACTATTTACACAAAATTCGTAACTATACTTTCTATCCATCCAATCAAGTTCAAATAAATATTTTTAAACTTTTAGTGGATGACACTTAATGTTAATACAGTTTTTCAAATATTAATTCATTCGACTGACGACCTCAATTTAATTGAAAAAGATATATTAGGTTCATTCAAATGAAACCCGGTCGGTGCCTCTAACTTTGCATTGCACGTAAGGTGGCACCACGTGACTGCGTGCATGGTTGCACTATGTATTGTTAGAGATACTGATGCGGGCGCAACGCTTGACGTTTCTTAACGATTGTGTGGTTTCACGCCGAAAAGAAGGTGGTTACACAAGCTATCATTCACTACTGAATATGCAAGTGAGTAAGGTCACGATGTCTTTCTTGACCACAAAGGCCCACTGCTTGTCGTGTTCCTGGAATGGGGAAGCACCATCAATGCCCAGCGTTATCAAGCCACTTCACAGAGCCTTAGCGAGCCATCAAATCGAAACGCCTAGGCATGTTGTCCAATGGCGTTATTTTCCTGCATGATAAATGTGCCAACAATTTTTGCGACTATTTTTGAGAATGTGTACTGTGTATAACTACATTTTTGAGTTAATAAAATCGTTACCCTTACTTTCCACTAGTGACCGGGTTTCATTTGAAATTTTAGAAAACATAGACGGCAACGAAGTGTGTATTTTTCATCAAAACAAGGAATAAAAAGTTATTAACGACGAACTAAATTTTGTGGGAGTCTTTGAGCCGGTAGACACTACTTTGTTGGATTTAATGAAACCTTCTACATATCAAAATAACTTTGGTAGGTGATTTTGTATTTGTGTTATTTAAAATTTTACCAAATATCTATTTTTCTAAATTGTTATTCTCTTTCTTCTCTACTAAAAATAATTTATATGTATTGTTAGGGGAAAATTATCACCTATATCAGGGGTACTCAACCTTTTTTCTGCCGGGCCGCATACATATATTAGCTTTTTCACGCTTGAAGCATACATTTGATGGCTATTTCACGCGGGCCGCAACATCAGGATTATTGGAGGAGAAATGCTTTAAGACCATGTGAAGGTCTCCTTGGACCTCACTTTGAGTACGAGAATAAATAGGAGTCATGTAAGAACCAGTAGCCATTTTTATAAACAACTTTCTTTATTTGGTTATCTTATCCAAATAGAATCAAAGACTTTTTAACAAATATATCTAACTAGTATTATGAGGTTTTAAAGGTAATATCCTTTAAATTAACTTAATTAATGATCCAATTAATTAACAATTAAATAACGATCACGCAGAGATTACCACGATAAGAGATCCCAGAATTATATTCTATGTTCTTATTGAACATTTAATTTTAATTTCATTCGCAATAATAAGACTAATATTTACCACACTGCAATTCAGCTCAGCTCAGCTCAGCTTTTATCTGAGATTAAATCTTCCAACAAGAAATCTTCAATTTAACTTCACTATAACTTTCTGCTTCAATCTCTATCTCCTACTGCTCTAACTTTACTATTCCGTTTGACTTAAATACTTCATCTAATCTGCATAACAAGGAATCCTGTCCGCTTTTTTTGGAGTTGATTGGAAATAGGTAGGGAATTAAATTTCCCTAAAAAGGACGACTCAGAAGGTTAGTGATAAAGTTCCGTATAGATTTGTCACAACCAAGATAACGAAAGAAATTTAAAATGTGGAAAATTGATCAAAATATTAAAACTCCTATTTTGATTTTTTTAATAATTATTTTTTAATTTTTGTCACTGAATTTTTATATAAATTGCAAGCATTTATAAGAATAACTCCTTCACAATTTCTGCATCAGTAAACGGTTTCATATGATTACCAATGTATTAAATTTCATAGGGTGCCTTTGTTATCATTGTGACAAAACACTTTTTTACTGTTGTAAAGACTATTCAAGAAAACATATTTATCACCTCTTGACAGAGATCTTCGAGGAAAAGTGTCATTGAACGCAATTACTGTTTATTGGTATTTTTAAATACACTTTCGTGACAAATCAAACAATTACTGATACATGCTTGTTTTTTACTGTAGACTATATATATATATTGTCAACTTCTTGAAACAATCTATTTTCCTCGAATAGTTTTCGCTTGCAAGATACGAAAGATAGTTAAAAATTAGTTCCACTAATACAATGATCGCTACGCCACTGTTGTCTATTATCACTAATCACAACCCCCCCCGCCAAAAAAATCAATTCGCATCTACACGACATCAACAGCAAAAATAAAAAATTGATATATTTGATTTCTTAACAAAGAATTTGCCACCAAATTTTTATAAATAAATGAATTTTTCAGAGCAATTGGCCATGACCGGGCCATTTAGAAAGGTCCAGTGGGACGCATGCGGGCTGCAGGTTGAGTACCACTGATCTAGATGGAGTGGAAAAAGTACACAACTGAAATGCATATTGTAAAATCCAACGTATAAGCACCCTTTGAACACAAAAAAATGAGATGGAAATATTAGGGTGCGTGTTTTACGACGAGTATAAAAATGATAGCTTTAAAAATAACAAAAGAGATGAGCTTAAAAAAAGTTTACTTCTACACATATGGAAATACGGCTTACTGAAAAGAAATGATGTACTTTATGAACTAAAAGAGTTCTAGAGAGTTCTAGAAATATCTATTATTTCAAAAGTCTGGAATAATATTTCAAATAAATGATTTCAAAACAAAGAACAATGTATTCTATCATTTCAGATTTCTTCGTAAAACACGGGGTGCACGTTATACGGCGAGCATACTTGAAAATTAAAAAATGTAGCTTGAAAGTATAGGTGCGCATTATATGCCGGATTTTTTACGGTATATTGAATAATTTGATTAATTTTTGAACGAACACTTTGTGACTGACCACTTTCAGAACTGGGATTTTGAAGAAGCATATAGAGGAATAATTTTTTTTTTTTTCATATTTAATGTCATTTGAATTAGAATATATAAAATTAGAATATCAAAATTTTTTAAGAATGTTATTACAAGAAAAAATTATTTAAGTGCAATTTTTTGGCAAAAAAAAGGCTTCTAAGGTAATATGTTGAATATATATATAGCTAAGGCTTCTGTACAGATCCTGAATTAATATTTTTGGGTACATATTATTCAGAAGACCTTTTCATTTTTTAATACATCAGAGTATAGAGGAATTTCATCAAAAAACCCGTTATTATTTCAGTTGATTATAACTCTGAAAACAATGCGGATAGTTCAAAAATCCCCAATCATTCCCAGTATAGAAGTCCTGGCTATGTTTAGACAAAATAGATTAGAGAAGTATTTTTCATAAAAGGAGAATTTTTTGAAAATATGCCATTCTTCAATTGCATTTAAATATTTTTTTTCTTCCTGTAATTTCATTCTTAAAACAGTTTTAAATGTATATTCTAATTCAACTTACACTAAATATAAAAAAAAATTATTCATTTGTACTCGTTTTTAAAACCATGGTTCCAAACATAGTCTCTCAGTTTTTTTTTTCAACTGAAAAAAAATATTTTTATCGTTTGAAAAATGAATCGAAATAATAAAAATGTTTTTAGATTTTAATTAGAAAATTCAGATTTATTAACTAGAAAACAATTGCTAAACTATTGCTGTTGAAAGTAATATTAATTGCTGAAACTATTTTCAGTAGTGCTATAGACATCTTTAAGATTCTTTCAATAAAAATAAAATAAGATAAAAATTTAAAAAAAACTAGTAAACTCTCTGTTTTTCGATATCGGATCTATAAAAGATATTTACAGTATAAAATATTTTGGCGCAAAAGTGTTAATTGATGTGTTGATTTTAAAAATGTGAACGCTTTGAATTTGATATCATATTTGAAGATTATGAGGAAATAATATTTACTTTTGGATTCTTTCTACAAAACTTTTTCCCATTCAATTTCCAAAACGAAACTATACTGATAAAAATGTAATCTTCGCTTTACTCATAAAGAGTCGCTATCTTTAACCGTCCTTAAATATATATGTATTTTTTTTATCAGGGCGTAGTTGTGAGTATTTGAAAATCAGTGATGACAGAGACTAGGGTTCTTTTTTTAAAATTTTTTCGGTGTATTCTAAAGAAATAACTGAATTTCTGTTTGAAATCTGAATTATAAGATTTAAAGAAGGAGATATTTTTCACTAAAAAAGAAATCGATTTTTCTCCTATTTTTGTGCCAGGAAATTTTTACTCGAAGAATACTGGACTTATATTTTGATGGACTATATATTCATGTATCAAACAAGTCATCGTTGTTTTTTGTAGTTTCCATTTCATGCAAATAATATTATTGAATAGCTGCCTCAGGTAACTTTTTATAATTTTTTGTTGTTGAAATCGTTTATGATTTCTAAGTTGAGAATTACTTCAAGCAATAAAATGTACCAATTTGTTGCTTGTTGATTAGCTGTCTATCGTAATAAGTTGTCAAGCAAGATGAAAATTTGATGCTTTTAAACTGATTATCAAGCTGTGAAATTTATTTGGATTCTTAAGATATAATACGTTAACACATTTAATTTTAATATGTGCAAACGGTTTTTATACTGATTCTTCTGTAAAACATCCAACAGAATAGAATTATTTATATAAAAGTTTGATTCGTTTATGAAAATAATAGCTGTAATAGAGGTATTTCATTGATTTTTAAAACTATAACACGATGAATGCCGTTTGTGATCTACGTAATGCTATCTTGATTCACCGCTTACCGGATGTCTTACAAAAAGCCGGTGCGCAAGCCTTAGCGGAATCAATTTCTATTCCGCATGAATCGGTTACACTGATGAAATCAGATCACTGGGGTGTAAAAGTAATCCTCGATAATGAAACTAATTTCAAAAAAACGATGCTGAAAGGTTTCTTAGAAGTTTCAAATAAAGTGTATTTAGTTTATCCTGTAGTTACAGACTTAGCAATTTGCGGAGCCGGTCCCAATGTTGACGAAGCAATGGTGACATCTTTGCTGAAACCCTTTGCTCCCGTTTTGTTAGTTTATCGAGAAAGAAATGTATGGAATAGAACATCAACTAGAAATTTCAGAGGAGTACTTTTTCATCCGGAGATACCTGAGGAAATTAGAAAATGGACATGGATTAAACTGAAATCTGGTGCGATTGATAATACAGAATTGAGCATTACTTTTTTCTGCCGATTCTGCAGACAGTATGGGCACACCAGGCATGAATGCAACACGGTGAAACTTCAAAACTCATTGAATGGTAAGTTAAAGTCTAAATTAATAGTAATAGAAATCTGATTTTAACAAATCAAAAAGGAAGAAGTTTTAGCAAGATGACACTCAAATATAAATCTCAAGAACTAATGATATTGTAAATAAAAATTTTAAAATCTGTTAAATTTGAAAAATCAGAAAGAAATGATAATGTATTGTTCTAAAATTCATAAAAAGAGGATATTTTGAATATATATATCATTTACAACTATAGATTAAATTATTCAAAGTAAGAAAATCTGACAATTATATGTAACGTTCACAATTAAAACGACTTGCGGAGCAGCCTGCTTACATTTTAGATATAAAAGTAATGACTTTTCTGCTTTTATATTTTACTCATTTCATATTTTTAATGTTTTTTTAAATTTTTTTCTTATTTTTCTTATTTCTAATTTTTTAACGTCTTCAGTTCTAAGGTACAATTAACATGACCCCGTAATTCTTTTGATTGAATAAGACATTGCAAACACAAGAGAGTATTGTTTTCAATTCCTACTATTAGTTCACACTCTCCCTATATATATATATATATATATATATATATATATATATATAAAGAAATATGTATTATTTATCAAAAACAAGAAATAATAGATAAAGAACATAACAAGAAATAGCATAATAAAAATATATAAGCTGAACATGAAGAACAAAATTATAGAGAAATAAAAGAACTACAAAAAAGCAGAACCTAGCGAGTCAGAAAGCAATTTCGGACTTAGGACCGAATAAGTGGGGTTAAACTAGTTTAAAGGCGCCAACCTTCCCCCTTTGCAACTCGGTAGGAAAACCAAATAAAATAAAATAAACAAAACTTCAGAGTATGGATAACTCAGAGAGCATGATAAAACCAATCACTACTATTATGTAACAAACTCTCCCAAAACTCTCAATGCAGAAAAAAATCCCAAAATCACAAAATAATTATGTAAGAAAAGTAGAAAAATGCTAAAACAATTACATAAGAAAAATATCATTCAAAAATTAATTTAACAAAATTTCTTTACTCACAAAGCTTTTACGAAGAGAAACAAGCGTCTTGCCATTAATGAAAGTCAATTATTCACTAAGTTAAAAAATTCGAAAATACATAACCACATCTTTTGAGCTGACTTTTATACCAGCCAGAAAAGTCAAGTATAAAATGACGACAATCAAATATGGTAAAATTTGAATTGGTTGATTGTCAAAAATGTAAATTTGCTAGGCTATAATTTGGTTGGTTGTCAACAATGTGTAAGATGTTCAAGATGTGTGTGGAAAAAATGTAAACTGTGATATGAGTGTTATGATATAATCTTCACAGCAAGACCACTAACATGCTGACTTTGAAAACCTATTGTTGTGTGGTGGATTTGGAATTCGAAGTAGCAAGCCGGTTAATGTATTTGTGATGAATATAAGATCTCAAGAAATTAAAAGGGTATTCATGATCTAAACAACATTGAAATTTTTTTATATTATTGTATTTATCTATTTTGTGGGTAGTTAAGTTATCATTTCTAAATAAAAATTCAAAATAATATTTCTGTAAATTGATATATGTAAATTACTGTTCCATACGGGAATTTTAATTATATGGAACTTAAACGAATCTCTTTTGTCAAAAATGTTACTGACTACAATATTGTTAATAAGATGCAAGTCTAAATCCAAGAATTCCACCCTATCAGAGTTGAAGTTAGTTTTAAGGAGCTTGAGATAATCTGGGTAGAATGTAATATTTGGTTTGTATTCACTATTTTTACCAAAAATTATTATATCATCTATATAACGATAAATTAAGTAAGAATCATTTACAACATGATCTATTTCAAAAAAATGTAAATATAGGTTCGCTAAACAATTACTAGCTGGACCACCCTGAGGTAATCCTTTGATCTGTTTATAAAGATTCTGATCAAATGTGATGAAATTTTCTTTTAATACGAGGTTAACAAGAATATCAAATTTTTCTTTTTTCATTGAAGTATATAATTCATATTTATCATAAATTAACTGTAGAACCTTAATCATATCGTCAATATCTATAGAATTAAAAAGGTCCTCGAAATCAAAACCATGCATAGAAAAAATCATCATACCCTTAGTAACTCTAGCAATCTCTAAGCTATTTTTAATAATTGCCGTGTTTTGTAAATTATCAATTAGATTTTGAAGAAGAGATTGTAAGATCTTCCCAGACTTCGTGATATATGTATTGTATCCATTAGTGATACTACGGAATTTTATAGGGCTTTTATGAAATTTTGGTGTTAAAAAATACTTGGATATTTAATATTATTTAGATGAATATTCAGTCTTTTGTTAAAAGCTAAAAGACGATTATCATCTTCTCTATTATTGTGAATTGATTTTTGAAATGAATTATTATTTAAAATGTGGTTACTTAATATTTTACTGTAAAAATATTTACAAATTATGGCATAATTAGCAGAGACCTTATCAACATATGTAATAACGAAGTCATTTTGGATATTTACTATTGATGAGATTTAAGATCTTTATACATAATCTTTATACATACATCCCTATATATATATATATATAGGGACTGGTTAAAGGCTTTAAACCGTGAGAAAAAAATCTTTTCAAGTTTTGACACAAGTAGCCAAAGGGTCGCTAATTCGCCAAAAATGATGCCAACGTGGCTGTAATTGTAATTCTTAGAATAAATAGTTTTTAATCAATTAATTCTTATTAATTATAATTAAATTACTGTATTTTCATCCAAAATAATCATGTATATAAAATTTCAGCTCAATTGAGTGTCTTAAAATGTATTTTATTAACGATTGAAAATTCCACGAAGATAAATAAATAAATAGAGAGTGTGAGCTAATAGTAGGAATTGAAAAAAAAAGAAAGAAATGAACTGCGCATTAATATGATAAAAAATTATCGTAAATTCCGGCGTGTAACACGCACTTTTTGAGCACAAAAAATATGATCGATATGGGAGCGCATTATACGCCAGGTATAAAAATGATAGGTTCAAAAATAATAAAAGAGATGAGCACAATTTTTTTAAAAAAAACATACATTTCAGGCCCTTCCTAACAAGTAATATAAAAAAAAATTCCTATTTAAGTCAACAAAGAAAAATTTTATATTTTAGTTACTTTTTATTAAATAATTACAATTATTATAAATATGTAAATACATGTGACAGAATCACAATATTATAAGTGGCAAAATAGAAATTGATTTTTCGTTTTCCTTTCTATGTACGATGTTGGACTAATATTTTTTGTTTTTTACTATTTATTCATTGATTAAATTTAATTATTCCAATAAAATAGTATAAAAAAGAAATCACATTCTTGCAAATTAGACCATCCCAGGTGGGATTCAAACTCACGACCTTCAGATTAGAATACCAACGCGTTATCCATTCGGCTACAGGGAAACAACAAGCGATTTTCTTTTTTATAAATGTTGTTGGATTATTATTTATTTTTTGTTCATTTTTTAATTTAATTAAGGAATTAATATTTGAAAAAACTGTATTAACATCAAGTGTCATATCCACTACAAGTTTTAAAAAATGTATTTGAACTTGCATGGATGAATAGAAGGTATTTTATTAACGATTGAAAATTTGAACAACATATATATATATATATATAGGAGAGTGTGAACTAATAGTATGAATTGAAAAAAGGGGGGGGGGCTGCATGTTATACGCCGGAATTTACGATATTTAAATTAATCATCAATTTCGCAAATAAAGATGCATTCGTGAGATGTTGCATCTTTTCTTTTATAATTTTAAACTAAATTGAAATGAGCTTAAATTAACTGAAATTAATGTCCGCTTTTTTAACTGCTTGTTAATTACTCTGAGTTTGAAATCTTAGCGCAGTATAACATAAGCAGTCTTTACAATTCAGCATACAGTTTAATGATTGAAAACTATGTATTCACATTATACACTCTAAAAAAAACCCGACGCATCAAGAAGGAGTTGCATGATTGTAATGAAAATTTCGTATTCAAAGAGATTTCAACCGAACATGCAAATGATTAAAATTTGGTGTTCATCGAATGAATAGCGGGAGCTACAGCGCATCGGAACTGCTCACTCTGTAAGAAGCGATTCTCAATCTGATGGTGAAAATTTCTGTTGCATTGCGATTTAGGATACCTTAGAACAACTGAAAAAAGGCCTCGCTGCAGGAATCGAGCTCATTACGAGCAGCTACCAGAGTTTGAAAGAGGTCGTATCATTGGACTGAAAAAGAGGGCAAAATCGGAGAATCGCTTGTCATATGGGTCGAGGCGATGCGGCCATTAGAAGATGCTGGCAAGAATAGGTGGACAATGGTAGATGGTGGCTTGGGGCTCTTCTCGATACTAAATTTTCTTGGAAGCAGCACTTAAGTTACATATCCGAGAAATGTGGCAAATTACAGCGTGGATTAAATTGGATTGCTCGCAACACGTTCGGTATAAATTTCAATGCACATTTGCTCATTTATATAAGCAAGGAATCAAAACTTTCATTTTGTATGGTTCTAGTGTTTGGGGCGAGGCACTTAAAAGAAAGATTATTTCTAAGTATCTACGACGTGTACAAAGAAGGATACTTTTGCGAGTCATATGTGGTTATCGCACAATAAGTTACGAGTCAGTTAATGCTATTTCTGGCTTCCCTTCAATTGACATTACTATTCTTCATAATATTGCTTTTAGGGAAAATCTCTCTGCTTTTTCCATTTATAATTATGATTGTATTCTGTCTCCCTTTTTTCTCTCTCATCCTTCAGAGAGGAATGCCATCAATATTGTTCAATTTAGTGACAAGAGCACAGAAGATTCTCCTGTTATTTGCTGTACTGATGTCAGTAAAATTGATGGAAGAGTTGGTTTCGCATTTGTTGTGTTCAGGAGTGGTGTTGAATCCGAGAACTTTCAATTTAGAATTCGTGATGAAAGCACAGTTTTTGTAGCAGAACTTTTATGTTTAAACTTCGCCGTTAAATAGATCACTGAGCAAAATAGTGTCATCTCAGAATATCTCATCTGTACTGACTCTCTTTCCTCCTTGGATTCTCTTAAGTGTATTTCTTCATCTAACAACATAATCGTCGAGATCCAAAAGCAACTTAGAAGCCTAAGAGATAAAAACATCTCAATAGATTTTGCATTTGTTCGCGGACACACGGGCGTTCTTGGGAATGAGCGAGTCGATTGGCTTGCGGCAACCAAGCGCAAAATTGACATTGCCGTTAATATTCCTAAATCGTTTTACAAGAGGATAACGAAAGAAAGAATGGTGAAGTCTTGGAACCAAGAATATCTCATTTCTAATAAAGGGAGCTTAATAAAAGAAATTTTTTCCAACCATTAATAAGAGACTGTCATGCCATCATTTTTACACTAACTACAAAATAACCCAATTTCTCACTGGTCATGGTAATTTCAAAAGCTACTTGAACAAATTTAATTTAGTTCCTTCATCTTCCTGTGACTGTAATATTGGTGGCGAGGAAAATGTAGAACACACGCATGTTATCCTTCTGTGTTCCAAGTATGTCAGTGAGTGAGTGAGTGAATATTAACGTCGCACTGTTCAGCTACACGAGGGCTTTTGGCGACGGACCACGTAATTTTGAACCATGGTCAAGTGACGTGGATGACACCAGAGCTGGCAACACCCTCTCCTAACTACCACACCACACCAACGGGAGGACGTTTCAACTCTCGACAGATTTAGCGTGCATCGCTGCCCTACACGGCGGGTATTTAGTGGTACTGATCTCAAACTCGTGACAAAGCCAGTCACGATCCGATACCTATACCACTCGGCTACCACGGCCACTCCAAGTATATTAGAGAGAGAAAGATTATAAGACTTAATTTCAAAAGACTTAACATTGATTAGCCACCGAATTTTCACCAACTTCTTTCCACCAGAAGTGCTTTTAAAAATTTCTGTGAATTGGTTGCAAATATTTGTAACTCTTCTTAACCTCAATTTTTTAAAATTTTTATTTCCCTTGAATGTGTGTTTAATACTTACTTCTGTAAGCCCCGTGTGATACTTTGTGGTGCACGGAGATTTTATAATTGTTTTCAATAAAAAAAATGGCAGATTTCATCATCATGATGGTAGTGGTCGTGCTGACTGGGGACGTATAGTGTTTAGCGATTAATCCCGCTTCCATCTGTGCCCTGAAGAACATTGAAGACGTGTCTGGAGAGGGACAGGGCAGCGTGCCGATCCTGCTTTCACTATATTCACTATTGCCAGACCATAACAAGGAGTTATGGTCTGAGGTGCCATTTATTTTGAAACCGGATACCTTTGGGCGTCATTAAAGGCATTCTTACAGCACAGCGGTACGTCGACGACATTCTGCTACCGTTCCTTTTGCAGTTCCCCGGTCTTATTTTTCAGCAAGATAATGCCAAACCATATACCACACGTGTTGCTATGAACTGTCTTACAGCTAATCAAACACTTTCTTGGCTAGCCAGATTGCCAAACCCCTCTCCATTCGAGCATGTCTGGGATATGATGGGAAGACTACTGCATCCACCAGGAAATGTTGATGACCAAGGGGAGCAAATTTGGCAAGAAATACTGCAGGAGACCATCAGGGTGCTTTATTAATCTATGTCATTTCGTGTGGCAGCTTGTTTTCAGGATACAGGTGGGTCAACTTCTTATTGAGCTCGTTACTTTGTAACTATGCAAATCTGAAAATAATCATTCAATTTTTCTGAAATTTGAATCATTTTTTTATTCCGTACGTAATCTGTCTACCCACCAATTTTTGTCTCTATCGGAAAACACGTTCTTGATGCGTCGTTTTTTCTTTCTTTTTTTTTGGTATAGAGTGTATTTTTAACGAATTTTAATTTCTTTAAAATGAGTACATCCTGTTTATTTATGTTATTCTTTATAGAAAAATTCAGTATTAAAAAAGAATGAAACTCACGTTTTTTAAAGGCTTTATTTCATATCACAAGCGATAAGAATCATTGTTCTTTTGTTTAAATCCAATTAGGTAATATTAATGAAAATGCTATTTCTTATCTAAGAGACAATACAGATTTTTAAATCAATCGATATGAAAAGGCTAGATAAAATATTTGTGACATCTAACTCAAATCAGAATAGGCGTAACCCATTTAGAGAATTAACGAAATTAATTTAAAGAATATAGGTTTAGTAACTCAATCTTTCTTGATTAAAATAAGTTAAAGGCTAAGTGATAAAAAATAATTATCTTTTTTCTATAAAAAAATTTGAAACTAAATTCTAACAGTTAACGGCAACAGTTTTTTTTAAAGAATTATTTTTTATTTCTAACCTTAATTTTATATTCATTTGGAACGTAGTTCTTATAATTTCTTTAGTAAAATATAGACATTTATTCGTTCTGTTCAATACAGGTTACGATAAAACTGATTAATTTGGTTTTTTTCGCGAAAGTTTTACTGCTTTGAAAATTTTCAAGAAAAGTATTAAAGATATTAATTATTTTTTTATTTCCACACGCACGCCCAAACGACACACACTTAGCACACTTTATTAAAAACAGAATTAGTACTGCACCTTAAAGCTCAGTGGTCGAGTGGTAGCGTATAGCGTTTCCACAGGTCTGGGTTCTATTCCCGGGCAGGGCAAGATCGACTCAGCCTTTTCATCCCTACTGCAGTGGATTGATAAATGAATACCAAGGTTGCTTGGGGACTTAAAACACTGGGATGGGGGAGGGGAATAATAGGCCCTGGCCCTCATGGGCTGTTGCACCACTGAGTTTTATTTATGTACCCTGGTCCCAAGTAGAGAAACCATAGTTAGTCCGAAATGTCCTGATCAATAAAAATCAGAAAAAGGAAAGTCAAGTGTGTGTGTGACGATTTTTTTTATTTATTTCAAGTTTGAGGATGAACACATTTAAATCTATTCACCTTCAAATCATTAAAAAATTAACATTTCCTGGTTTCCTACAGTCGAAAAAAAATTAAATAAAGTTTAATCCTTAATTCATATATATATATATATATATATATATATATATATATATATATATATATATGAATATGTATATATGTATGTATGAATATATATATATATATATATAAGGCCTGCTCATACTCTTGCTGAGTAATTGAGTGAGTATTAACGTCGCACAGTGGGCAGTTTTCCCAATCTGGCGCACGGAAATTATTTTATGGCTTTAAAGTTTTTATAGTTATATATAATGATCACAAATCATAGTAATTAATGTAAATTGGGTATTATTTTTTGTTTTTTACTAACAAATAAAGTTAATAGGGCCTTAACTAATTTATGTATAGTTTGAATTTGATGAAGAATAAATGATTGCTAAGTGTAACCAGTTTTTAAGCAAGGATCTAAGGATATTAACAGAGGCAGTAATTTACACGTGGGAGAATACACTCATGTCCATAAATTAAGGATAATGAAGTTCAGGCAAAGAAAGAGACAGAAGCAAAACAAATTTCACTTATTTATAAAGTCTATTTATTAAACAAAAGGTAAAGAGCAAAAAAAGATGCTATATGTTTGACATAATTAATAAAAATTGCGATTTTTACTTCCTGGAGCAAATTTCAAAAAAGAATCTATTTACAAAAAACAGTATAACATGGTTAGTATGATGGTTAATACGGAGTATGTCTCTCCCGGACGATGCAATACAGGCCTTACAACGCCTAGGCATGCTGAGTATCAAATTATCAATCTGATCTTGGGGAATATTACACCAATCATCAAGCAATGCCCTCCGAAGTTCCGGTAGACAGGTGGGAGGGGGTTGACGGGCTGCAATTCGTCGGCCAAGCATATCCCACACATGCTCTCTTGGATTCAAGTCCGGTGAGTATGCTGGCCAATCCATACGGGTGATATCCTCCGATTGAAAACATTCGTCTACAATGTTTGCACGGTGAGGACGGGCGTTGTCATCCCTAAACAGAAATTCAGCATCCATGGCACCCCGAAACAAACGTACATGTTGTTCCAGAATGACATCCCGATAGATGTGATCTGTCATCGTTACACTCTGAACACGCAGGTCAGTTCTGGAACCAAGAATAATTCCTCCCCAAACGAGCCATCCTGCACCACCGTAACGGTGTCAATCAATTGTGTTCTCTAGGTGGTAACGGGTACCTGGCGCTCTCCATATTAATGTCCGGCGAAAATCAGACTGCAAACTAAACCTGGACTCGTCGGAAAACATCACACAAGACCACTGTTGTGGTGTCCACAATGCATGCTCTCTACTCCAAGATAATCGCAAGCGACAGTGAGTTGCGGTTAGTGGAACACATCTGACACACCTACGAGCATATAGACTAATGTGCCCTAAGCGTCTGTACACGGTCTGCCTTGAAACTGTCGTACCGGTAGCTGAAGAGAGCTGACGAGACAAGTCTGATGCTGTGCTCCGTCTGTTTCTTTTGGCAGTAACTGCCAAATATATATATACCGGTCCTCATTCGGCGTTGTAACTCGGGGGCGACCAGTGCTGTAACATCTACTCACATTAACATCATCTTGGAATTGTTGCCAAAGCCTGGAAATGACACTCTGGACGATTCCAAGTTCCTCGTATACTTCCAGCTGGGTACGTCCACATTCCAGTCGTCCAACAACTCTACCACGTAAAAATGATCCAAATGCTTCCTTTGTGTCATAACTATGCGGTTATTGCACTGAAAGACTTTCAAAGCGCTTGTGAACAATTTTACTTCTTTGCCACCATTCCTTATATACCCCTCTCTTACACTCTCGTCATTGTGACGTACTATCCGCGTCAATAGGTGGTTTCCTGTAATTTGCATATTCTTCTTCAAGATGTGTGGGATAATTCCACAGGTGAAATTTTTATTTTAGAGTTCAATTTCTGTGTTTATTCTGATTTATCCTTAATTTATGGACATGAGTGTATATACAAGAAATGTGTGGCAAGTTAAAAAAAATTAAATTTAATAATTGCTATAGATTAAACAAATACAATCAAACATAATATTGTACATATACAATAAAGGATACTAGGTAGTGTTTAAAAGGACTCGGCACCCTTTGAGCAATTTTTTTTATTTACGTACTTAAAAATTACATTTTAGCCTTTAATATAATATTTATTTAAGAAAAATTTTGCACATATTATTCACACAATTTTACAAATTTAATTTCTTTTAAAAAATTTGGAAATTTTTAAAATTCTACTCTTTTTGGATAAATTAAAATTTGACATGAAATTTTTTTAATATTTCTGAGGATGTTTGAAACACCTTTAGGGATCGACTTTGCAATAACTTCATTAGTTTTGGAGAAAAAATAATAAAATGCTGATATATATATATGCTAAAACTCACCCAAAAGCCTAATATTTTCCACGTTTCAATTTTTTAAAAAAAGAAGTATACCATTTACAGAAAAATGGATCCCTAATTTTGTTACATGCATTACATATAAGACACAGGGAAAAAATGGAAGTGATTGGTAAATAATTGTGGAAGAAGTAGTATTTTGAATGCGAAAAAACACTAACTGAGAAAAACCATTTTAACTCAGTAGCGCAACAGCCCGTGAGGGCCAAGGCCTACTGTGCCTCAGTTTACGTGACCTCAGGAGCTGGGGGAACCAGAAATTTTTAACAATTTTTCTAAATTTTAATTGCTGCTGGTCCTCATATTTACCAAAGTCCGTTGTAGTCCTAACTAAACTCAAAACAACATTAGTTTTGCTCTAGTATCTTGCTCTTCCTTCCATACATTGAATAAGGCACGCTGAGTAATACCATCGGCCAACGCTGAAAAAAAAATCATAACTTTGGAATTAGCAGGAAGTAGCAGCTATAAATTTAGTATTAAATTAAAGGTCTATATCTACTACTCTATGTGACTTAAGTGTTACTGTGATCAATCTGTGTCAATCCCAAAAGTTCTAGTCCATTAAACACAAAAAACTGACATACGTTAGTTGGAGTTACATGCTGTGCTAAATGTTATGTTTCTACAATTTTTAATCGAACTTCAACCTAATTTGAAAGTCAAATCAAGAAATTACTTACTCTCTCTCTCTCTCTCTCTTTCTCTCTCATGGTATCTATTTTTAAGAAAAACCTGCTAAAATCTGCAAAATCCATTTCAAACGAAACGATAGAACTTGCGACTGAAAAGGAGGCTTTCGCAAGTATTTCTTGTAACAAA
Source organism: Trichonephila clavipes (assembly GCA_019973935.1). Lineage (NCBI taxonomy): Eukaryota > Metazoa > Arthropoda > Arachnida > Araneae > Nephilidae > Trichonephila > Trichonephila clavipes. The sequence goes on along the minus strand of BMAU01003401.1, from coordinate 582,043 downwards.
AACAAACCCGGTCTAAGACGATAATTGTTGACGATTTCCATTCGCTAACTGACAAAAACTGTTTACCGCATGGCTAGGGAACCTATGAGGACCATAAATAGTGGTTTGTTTTTTTTATTTCGCGCAATTTCATTTTTGGACTTTCCGTGCGCTAGATTCGGAAAACTGCCCACTGTGCGTCGCACTGTTCAGCTACACGAGGGCTTTCGGCTACGGACCACGTAATTTTGAACCATCGTCAAAAGACGTGGACGACACCTGACCAGGCATCCTAACTACCACACCCCACCAATGGGAATACTCTTGCTGAAACCTATCGGCTGAATGGTAGTGTATCGGGCTTCCCCGCCACAGATCCGGGATTCAAATTCCAGGCCGGGCAAGGTCGACTCAGCCCTTCATCCCTTCAGTGGGTTGATAAAGGAGTACCAAGCTTGCTTGGGAACTGAACACTGGGGGTTTCACGTCAGACTAACCACCTGATCGGAACATCTACAAATTCACCCCAGCTCCTAAGGTCACGTAAACTGAGGCGCAGTAGGCCTTGACCCTCACGGGCTGTTGCGCTACTGAGTTCAATTCATACTCTTGCTGAAACATCTAATGAGAAAGAAGTGTACGAGTGCTTACAATAACAGAGTTTTAAAACTTATTGTTGTTGTTTTTAATACGACCTGTCTGACGTAGTCAGATCGAGGCCCACGAAATTCATCATGGCAAGGGGCTAGATGTACGCTTGTCGTTGGCCGTAGCCTTGAGCACCATACAGATGACAGTACGATTTAGCTGGGTTCCACTCCAATTTTGAGGGACCTTGGGGGAGAGTAAGGTGCCTCCCACCCCTCTACTCCATCCGTGAACCTCACTAGAGGACTTGCGGCTAAATGGCTATTTATAGTACCCCAATAGCTGTTTATAGTACCCCATCCATATCTTCTCCGGGATTCGAACCCAGGCCCTACGGTATAGCAGTCAACGTCGCTAACCACTATACCGGATGGGCGAAAGAAGTAATTTGTGTGTGTGTGTGTGTAATAATATGCATTTAACTGAAGTTCTTTAAGCACAGTCTTGTTTAGATTATTGAAAATTACAAATAGCTTGAAGTGACTTTCTTAAAAAGATTAGATATGGCTGCCCTACCTATATTTATTTTCGTTAAGATTTCGTTGAAATCGAATTGAAATTATCAATGACATTGAAAGCTGATAAATAACAGGGGGATCATTCCAGGTTTATTATTATTATTTTGAAATAAATGCATAGTAAAGGGAATATATGCGTAAAATGAAGTATATTTTTCTCTGTATGTAACTAAGTTATTCTGCGTTTATATGTGTGTAAATGTTATATTACAAAATCTTACATAAAGTGAAGAAACTTTTAAAAATTAAAACTTTTTATAATTAAATAGAAAATATTATAATTAGGAGTAAATCATTAATAAAAATAATATTAATGAAATAAACTATTTTTCCTTTGCTTTTGTAATAAAATTAAACACAGTATTTAATCTTGTAGCAAGTAGGTTGTTCCTGTTCTAATTTTGATACCCTCCGTAATTTAGTGATTCACTAACTAATATAAAGATTATATTTAATCATTATTTAATAACTAACTGTCAAATAATCAACACATTTAAATTATAGGAAAAACCAAAGAATGGATTATAGGTACTTCTGTATAAATCAGTTCCTAAAACGAATAGTAACAAATTCAAAATTAGTTTTGCGCACTCTCGGAACCGTGATTTTAAAAAAAGCGCATAAATGGATAATTTTCATGATATTTAGTGTCACTCAGATTAGAATACATGCATAAAATTGTTTTAAGGACATTTTTACAAAAAAATTTATTTAAATATAATATTTTGGCAAATAATTAGCTTAGAATAATCTTTTTTCCAAATGTTCTCCTTTTGTGAAAAATGCTTCTATTAGAATAATATTTTGCCTGTATATAGCTCAGACCTCTCTACAGAGGCTCAACTAGAATTTTTGAAATATATAACTTAGAAGTGGGTTTATTCATATTTTACGACAACAGAAGGAAGCAATTTTAAGAAAAAAACGTGAATAATTATTTCAATTGGTGGTAACTCTGAAAATAATGTGAATTTTTCAAAAAATTCTAGTTGAGCCTCTGTAGAGAGGTCTGAGCTGTATACAGACAAAATATTATTATAATAGAAGCATTTTTCACAAAAGGAGAACATTTGGAAAAAAGGTTATTCTAAGCTATTTATTTGCCAAAATATTATATTTAAATAAAAAAAATTTTCAAAATGTCTTTAAAACAATTTTATGCATATATTCTAACACTAAATATCATGAAAATGATAGTGACACTAAATATCATGAAAATTGTCCATTTATGCGCTTTTGCAAAATCATGGTTCCGAACGTAGTCGGATACCTTAATAAGTTAAATTTGTATCGCAGAAAGGTTGTAAATTGTATTATAAAAATCAGCAAATCTAAAATAAATAGCATCGTGACAGTTTTATTCAACTTATTTATTGTGGTAATTTCAATATATCTATAGCTGCAAGCACAATTAATTTTAACATCTTTTTTAAATTAGACTAATGTACTTTATCACACTTCTCTACATTTTTTTTTAAATCAGGAGTGAGATTGCTTGTTGAAATTCTCATTACATCCTGCAAATTAATGTCAGCCAATTTGTTTCTACATTTACTCTTTGTTGATCTTCATACAAGGAAAACTTTGGGTAAAATCCAAGGAGAGCCCACACCCTTGGCGACAAAACGAAAAAAAGCGCCAAGCCAGAACGAGATGGCGGCAAGTGAATACAGAGAGATAAGGTGGATGTATAATGAAAATATATGTAAACAATACAGAAATTAAACATTTAAGATAAAAAAATATAAAAGCAGCACTTACTTTCTTACAGCTGTTCTTTTCCGAATGGAGGGTACAGCATAACAACAGACTTTAAAAAAAGTCTTCAAGGTCTCATAGCTAAGTGAATGATCATGTGAGTGCCACCATTTTTATTCTACGAGGTAATGGTCGAAGATACCTGCGGCGTGGCTGGTGCAATTTCAAAGAAAGCGTTTTATTGTCGACCATGTTACATCATGCCGATCGTTACATTTAGGACATTCATAGTTTTAAGCAATCAATGCTTCCTTCATACACTATTCAATCAATTCTTTCTAACCTTTCGCATTCAACAAAGTAAAAAATTCTAAGATATATTCCTTCACACACACAACTATTCCACCCCGATTCCCCAAAACAAAATGAAATTCGAAATGCCCGCCGAGAAAATACGAAAATTCCAGAAATAGTTAGGTTTACCATATTTAATGTATCAAAGTAGGGTTACCAAGATGGCACAATTATCGCCAACCAAAATAATTCGCGCCAAGGGTGTGGGCTCTCCTAGGACTGAACCAAAACTTTGTTCACAAATATAGGTCCAAATATAGAAAACCTTTTATGTACAGTTTATTTTCTGACTGTTTCGGTGGGTCGCTCTTTGCCACCCCTGCTCTAGAATATTTCAAAAATTGCTAATATATTTCACGTGGTATATGTTTCTTATGCCACCTGATCTCGACTGCGTCAGATTCAGGTCCATGAAATTCATCATGTCAAGGGGCTAGATGTACGCCTGTCGTAGCTTTGAGCCCCATACAGGTGACAGTACGATTTAGCTCAGATCCACCCTTAATTTTGAGGGAGAACACCCCGGGGGGAGGGTCAGGGGCCTCCCACATCCCTTCCCTTTCCATCAACCTCACTAGAGGATTTGGGGCTCGACGGTTATTTAGAGTAACTCCATGTCGCAAAGACACTATACATTTACAAGCATCCATGTCTTCTCTGGGATTCGAACCCAGTCCCTACGGCACAACAGTCAGCGTCCCTAACCACTATACCGGATGGGCGACGGCATATGTCTAGCATAAATTAACACTAGAAAGACTGAAACTTAGTATAGACCTATATTGCTCAAAACCAGTCAAAATGACTGCATTGTGAAAGAATGATTAATGAGTAAAGAAATTAGTTTTAAAAAATTAACTTTTAATATTTTCTATATTATTTACAGTCATATAACAAGTTATTAGTAACAATAAAAAAAATTTACTTCACTTGGAAAAAAATATATATATTTAAAAAATTCTAAGAAATTGTGTATTTTATATGTAATTGTTCTTCTAATTGAAATTAAAAAGCAGACAAAATGACTTCCTTGGGCAATCTAGTGTTAAGAGTTACGTTGACACACACGTATTCTTCGTTTCGTTGCCTACACCTTCAAGAAAGAGTAGAAATCTTCACATAATTTTTCCTATTATTATTTTATTTAATTCAAAAATGTAAATTAGTTTTAAGATTTATTTCAGATAATATTAATGGACATTGACTTGTATAAAAAATTTCTGTATCATATGCAACTACAATTATGTAATAGTTAAAATTAATAGCTTTAATGATGAGGTATATGACGTAATGACATGCATAAGCTGTATTTAATTTTTAGATTTATCTATCACTTACGTTAACACCTTATAAATTTTACTAATTTAAATATGCGAAAAGTAAGTTTTGAATAAATGTATGGGTTTCTTTAAAAAAAATCAAGCACTAACTCAATCACCATTGATGAAGATTTTTCTATTTCGCGAAAAACGGACAAAAAACGACATGCGGAAAATTCTTAGAGTAGTCAATAATGAATGAATGTGTGGCGGGGGGGGGCATGAAATGAAGAGAACTAATTTAACTCTTAATTTCTTTGTTGTCGTTTGGCAACACTTATTATTATTCCATATTGTTTACCTTTTCTGTAGAACATCGTGTAACAATATATCTCATATATTTTACCTAGTAACAAGCAACATAAAAGTTAAATTACTATTTTATCAGATGTTGAACATTGTTTTAACTAAAAGCAAAAACATTCTGAACACGTATTAATATTTAATGTCTTTCTCCTACCGAACTTACCTTTCATCAAAAATGTTAACAACAATATAATTAAGTAATTTTAAATTTAATCTGCTTTTGAATAATTTTAGTATTTTGCACCCGGGGCTTGCAAGAGAAGTCCCCAAGTTATATCCCTCAAACCTCTCCTCCAATCAGAGAGCGAGGCTTACAAATATTCGCTGTTTAAGATCATTGTGAAAGTGGAGTTAACTCTAACTCAAACGTGTGTGTGTCTATGGAGATGACTATCTCTCCGGGCGAGCAAAATATTTGCTCGGTCAATCGGAGAACGAGTTCACATCATAGCTAATACCTACGGTTGCTCTTTGATTGCTAAGCAAGATTACGTGAAACTTTGATCCACTACTTTTTCAATTCCTACTATTAACTCATACTTTCTATTTATTTATTTATCTTGGTGGAATTTTCAGTCGTTAATAAAATACAATTTAAAGCGCTCGATTGAGATGAAATTTTATATACATGATTATTTTGGATGATAATACAATAATTTAGTTATAATTAATAAAAATTAATTGATTAAAACTAATTATTTAAAGAATTAGAAATACAGCCACGTTGGCATGCTTTTTGGTGACATAGCGACCCTTTTGGCGACTTGAGTCAAAACTTGAAAAGGTTTTTTACTCACGTTTTAAAGCATTCAGTTGAACTGAAATTTTATATACACGATTGTTTTGGATGACAATACAATACTTAAATGATAATTAATAAAAATTAATGACCACTTAATGTTGTGATTTTATACTATGTATATACATATTTATATTAATTGTAACTATTTAATAAAAAGTAGCTAAAATAAAATGTTTCTTTGTTGATCTAAGTAGGAATTGACTTAATTTTTTTTTATATTACTTGTTTATCATAATAATTTCTGACAAAAGGCTTCAATCTTAATATTTAATTCTAAAATTCATATGATCAAATTGCTATTTTGAAAATCTAAAGTATGTCATATGGCATGGGAACTTCGAAGTTGGATCCCCTTCCCTATCATTAATAACTATGATAGTTCTAAGAGTTCCTCAATTTTTCTAACAACGTTTTTTTCAATTAAAACACTGAAATACCTGTAATGTGTGTAAAATGATAAGAACATATAAAATAAATTAAGCTTCGTTTTCATTATTTTTTAGAACTTTTTAATAAAATAAAAGTTTGGGTCTTTTCCAAGAGGCATTTATGCAATTATGTGCATTAATAATTAGTTTTATTGAGAATTCCGATTTTAAATTTTAACTAAAGTAATGAAAATGGGCAATACTTTTCTTATTCCAAAAATATCTTAGTAAAATGTATTTTTTTTTAATTTCAGTTGGAACACAAGATTCGTCTGGTACCAGTATCTCGAATATCAAGAAGCCCACGAAAATATGCACGTCTCCCAGAAAAAATAGCTCGGTAAACTCTTTCCCGGTAGTATTCCGAAATCCCGAAACAGATCAAAATAAAAAAGTTCCTCTTCAGAAAAATGTGACAGAATTCAGAATTTCTGAGCGAAAATCGGAATTTTCATCTTCTTTTAATTTCATCAAATTAATTCCTCCATCTTCAAAAAAAGAAATAATTCATTTGAAGAAATTTATTTTAGATGATGATATCCAAGAGAAAACTTACAAAGCGGCTTTACGCTATCCTGAAGGTATCAATGAATTGCTCAAAGTACTAGATCATATGGGGCGATTCAATGAAGAAAATGCCGAAAAAAGATCTGCAGAGGAAAAAAAATTCATGAAGTGGCTTAACATAATCACTGCCAAAATAAAGTATTTACATTTGGTTAAAATTTCGAATATCAAGCCTCAATATAAGCCTGCCTTAGAAGAAATACGAAAAATACAGATTAATAATGTAAATACCAGTCTCGTAGACGCAGATGCAACAAGAGAAAAATATCATTCTGGAGATAACAGCTCAATCAATTCTCAGAGAAAAATAAATAATTCTTTGAAAATACTAAAAAAATGCGTTTCAAGAACTGAAGATCAGTGTCAAGGCAAAAACAAACATTTGATGGAGATAGCTGAATACGGACCTGTTCTCCCTAAAGTTGATGGAAATCCTTCACAGCAAATTAATATCAATATTTCAGGTACTTGTAATAATACTAATTCAAAATCTTTTAATCAAACTGACGAAAAAAACAGATTAAAATGTTCTTCAGGTATTAAGAACAATAGTAACGAAATTGCTACAAAAAGAGTGCAACCTCCAACTATAAGACAACAGGCTTTCGATGCAGAAGCAGAGAAACGTGAAATCGACGACATAATCAACGAAATATATCTTACTCGCAATAAGAATGCAAGGCAAACCGAATTGAGAGCTCAAAATTCGAAGAGAATTTCTTCCGTTCAGAATAATAGAAATTTTATTCATAATGATCAACGTATAGTGACAAACGAAAAGACGGACCTACAAATAAATGGTTCAAAACAAAGTGTATCTCTGAGGGCAACGGATGAATTTAGTTCTCCAAATCCGAAGAATAAACCTTGCTTTATGGCAAAGAATTTTCCTGTTACTGTGAAACGTGAGCCAAATGAATCATCGCTGAAAAATACAGAATTTAAAACTTCTTATGAAATGCTCAGTGGCTTTTTGAAAAAGAAAATAAAAACAGACCTACAAATAAATAGTTCAAAACAAAACTTCTCTCTGAAGACAACGGATGGACTTGCTTCTCCAGATCCGAAGAGTGAACCTTGCGTTACGCCAAAGAATTTTCCTGTTACTGTGAAACGTGGACCGAATGAATCATCCCTGGAAAATACAGAATTTCAAACTCCTGATGCAATTCTCAATGACTTTTTGAAAAAGAAAATAAAAACAGAATTCAATGAAGAAGAAGTAGAAAAGGATATTAAGAAGCATTGTGAGCTAACTACAACAGGTAGTTTACTACTATTTTTTCAGTATTTAATATAAGTAGTATTGAGGTGATTGGTTTATTAAATATTTTATTTAAGATGGTGTAAAAGGAAAGAAAAATATATTTAAAACTTTGTAATTGTAAAGCCAGCATTCAAATCAAAATATAGATATTACCAGTTGGATTGAAAGATACTATAAAATTAGCGTTACCTGCCCGCTTCGCTGGGTATTTCGTGATGTTATATGAATATATACAGTTTATATATGTATAAATTATAAATATATTAACATTAAGAATTCGATTGAATTGAAAAATATTCTTATAATTCTTGATTTAAAAAGAACAGAACTTCCAAATAATAATTTCTAAAATTGAAGTAGAACTACCTTTTACTCTATCATAATCCCTTTCCAAGTGAATTTCCACGCAACCCATTTTAGTGGATCTCTACTCAATAAAATAAACATTCTTGCCAAATTTCAAGCCTAAATCTAATAGATCACAAACGGAATTTTTTTTATCAAAGAACTCTAGTAACCACCTTTGAGAGTTAATTTCTATTTTATACGTTCATCAAACCCGTTTAATTCAACAACAGAGATATACATACCAAATTTCATTACTGTAGGTCTAGTAGTTTGAAAACAGGAATATTTAACTATAACACCGCTTAAGCACCCCGAAACGCCTCTTAGGATTCGTTTTTTGCCACCCTTCCCCTTTTGTTGTCCTCGAAAGCCCACCGACTTTCACGTTTGAAGGTCAAAAACGGGAATATATATCTCTAACGCCCCTTAAGCACCCGCAGAGACGCTTAGTACTCAATTTTATTAACTCAGAAACCTTCGGGAGTATGCATCCACCCATTCCCCAAAGTTTCATCGCAATTGGATGAACGACTTAGGAAGAGACATACAGACACACACACAAACATTCACTTTTATTTATATAATTATTTTTAACTGATAAAATAACATTTGATGACACAAAAGCTGATATTTCACAATTAAAAAATATGTAAAGGGAACTCTGAATTTGGAAAAAGAAATAGTTAAAGGCAGAGTTTTACTACCGAAAGTCTTAATTGGATAAACTCTAAGGATCTCACAATGTTTGAGACAAGTAAATGCATTTTACACCAATTTTCTTCGTAATAAACCACTTTAAAAGTGTTACTCATATAATGTTTTATTTAATAGAAATCAGTCTGAGGAAATGGGTACTTTCTCGCGGATTCTTAATTTTTAATTCCAATGATTACTGTGAATTTTTCTGAAGAGATGAGAACACATTTGCAAAATAATTATCGAAGAGTTTGCAATTTATTCATGTGTAATGGACATGTATTTCATATAACAAAATTATAGGAGATTTTTTTATTATACGACAAATCTTTAAGAGAATTTCTTAACTACTACAAAATCGTTAAAAATAGCTTAATTTTAATGCAGAATAACTAAAACATTCTTGAATATTTTGCATATTAGAGAATTGTTTTTCCCTATTTGATATAAATTTGGGGATTTTTTTTTGCTCCAAAGATGTGACAGCAAGATTGAAAATGTATCATGTTCCCGAATTTTTACCTGATAGATGAAAAGGACTTTTCTCACAAGAGTGTGTTATTAAAAACGGAATAAAACTTTTCGTTGTTTTTTCACTCTTTAGAAGATATTCCCTTTTTAAGGAGATCCAAAAAGGAGATTATGATAAGAATGACTGGGATTAAGCTTAGAGAAACTTCTTTTGAAGAGGGTAATAAAGTCGAAAGACATAATATATCTTAAGGTACATTTTAATGTAAATGTTAAGTAAGTTGAACCATCCTTCATGAACTCTGACACAACTCGTGTAATTTTTATGTACAAAAAAAGAAAGGTTTTCTTTTACATTTACATTTAAATTGGTATCTTTAATATTGGCTGCAGATGGATTGTTATTCATATATTGCTATACTTGAAATCTTCTTTCTTTAAGTAATAATGACCGAAAGATAAAATGAACTATTTCAAATATGTTTAATAAGAGAGTTACCATTCATCAACGAACATGCTTCTGTCTCTCATGTGATCCTTAAAATTAAAAAATGTCCATATATAGTTCAGAATTTGTTTTAGTTAGTTTGTTTTAGTATAAAAGAGGGCACACCTTCAGCAATCCTTACTTGTTTTTGGTTTTTCATATTTTCAAGTATTCTTTGGAAAAAAGTCAAATAGTTTTTACAGACCATACTTTGAATAATTATTCTTTTTCTTGGTTTTTCTTCTCCTCTTTTTCATATCCTAAACCTGCGTGTTGTTAGTGCAAGATTTTTATGATGTAGAAAACTTCATTCCATCACCTGATAAGCCTTCAGAATGTACATCAAAAACGATCGTAGATCCATTTAACTACTGAAAAACAACGCCACACAGTTCACTATTTAATTAAATCCAAAGTTCAAGAACATTCGAACTTTGTTAATACGGCTAGTTTTCCTTGGCTCTTTTGATAAGTAAAGTTGATAAGCAACTGCTTGTCAATCCTTCCCAGAAATGGAAAAGTCACAAATTTTATTTTTCTTTCTATCAAATTCAGATTAATATTTTGTTCGGATAACACATCAACATTTAATAATTTTTTTCTTTCCCTTTTACACACACGAATAACCGTTTCTTGAAAAGTGAAATGACCAAGTTTGGATTACTTATTATTTTTTTTTATTATTGTAAAAGAAACTTTTATGATCATTGAGGTTTTTTTTCCAGCAGTATTTGCGACTACTTTGTATGGGCCTAAGCTTAAGAATTATAAAAAGTTTTTTCGACTACATAAGTGAAATGTGAAGAGAAATAAGGAAAATAACGATGTGCCTGGAGACGTCTTAAGAATTCTTGAGATCCTGGGCCCTTACGGAAAAACATGCCCCATTTGAGATCCATAAAAGTAAACATATGTAAAGCATATGTAGCTTGATGATTTAACAACAATTTTTGTCAAGGATCCTAACAGACAGCCGATCCTCCATCTAACATTTATCGAATTGGCCAACTATCGATTGGCACCCTATCCATCTACAATGGGTCCCTTCTCATGTAGATCTGCCTGGGAACGAAGTAGCCGATGACCCTGTGAAGGAAGCTGCCAATGATCCTATGGATCCGGAAGACCACATGGTCCTTACGTCGACCGAGATCTACTCCAGGGCTAAGGAATTAATATGTAGAACCTGGTTTGTCCTTCCTGTACACCCATGGTACTTTCAAAGACACCTTGGATCTGTTATATCTTTCAAGGGTTCCAGTTCTTATCAGACGGCATTCACGAGATTTTCGACTGGTCACCTGAGGTGATTGAATTTAGAAGGTGGCAAAAGAAGCTTCCCAATTTGCACCAAATGTGATATCAGTCCTTTTTCTCCCTAGCACATTCTGCAATGTCTGGGGTTTTCTTGTGAGGAGGCTGTTACTTCCCCCTGCTGTACTTAGACTTTGTGCAGATTTATGGGCTCATGGATCTGGTCTAGTTTCACTAGATCAGATGGGGATTAGTTTCACCATCACCGCAATTTTTTCCAGAGGTATGAACAGTGGCGGCGCGAGACCTCAACTTAAAGTGGGCAAGATACATTTCGCGAGGCCCTGTCGTGGTACAAGAAGGGGATTTATAAAATAGAAAACTAATTTTTATTCATAAAGAAAAATCGAACTTTTCACTCATATTTCTTGGCACATTAAACAATAATAAAAAAAAAGAAACAGAAATTTTCTACTTTTAGTTTTGCTGAAATCCTTAATGATTGTTTTGTAATTTATCTTAGATGTTATACTGCTTCAATAGATAAAACCAGCAAAGCTGAAAGTCTTTCCTGATCCATTGTATTTCTTACATAATTTTTTATCAGTTTTGATTTTGAAAAGCTCCTTTCAGCAGAAGTGGTATTTACAGGTATTGTTAATAAAATTAGAAAGATAATGTAAGTATTTGTCAAAATTTCTTTGAAGTCGTTCTCTATGACGTACTGGAGCAGATGTTTCACGTATGTTATGGTGTTGGGTAAATTTGGGATCATATTTGTAATTATTCATATAATTCCTAAGGTTGGAAGTCACTGCTCTCACCTACTTGCAGGACTGTGTAAATCTGTGCAGTTTTTCAGTATTTACTCTTTGGAAATTTTTTTTCACTTGTTTAAGTCATAGAAAACCAAAATTTTCAAAATGTTGATTTAAAGACACAAATCTTGAATCTATATCGCTTATCACAGATGCAATCATAATATTAAAAAAGTGTGTTTCACACTGGCTTTTGACAGACTCTGTAAGTTGATACCCACCTTCATAATTAAACATTCTTTTCTTTGAACTGTATCATAACCGGTGAGCATCTGCAATAGGAAACGTACACAATCCCGGGCCAAAATTGGAAAATGCTTGTTTCACTACGTCACTGGCATCTGTTCACAGGCGAAGAACTTATCTCAATCCCTTCTTCTTGATTGTGATTTGTGTTACTCGACGTGAACACAGAAATCTCAGCATCAGATTATGATTGTCAAGCTTTTGATTCTATTTCTATTCCTATTTCCGATTTTCGTCGTTCGGTATCAATAGTCGGTGCATCTGGAGTAACTTCCAAATTCAACGGAGACTCGAATACGGATAAATGTTGTTGAGAAGTCGAAGGAACAGATTAATTTGATTCTGTACTAACAGATTCAGTCTACCCGAGAAATTTCATCATACCTGAACTTTAAACCTGCTTGGATATCTCTTTCCGCTTTTCTTTTTGCTGCACCAGAGTCCAATTTTCTCTCTTTATCTCTATCTCTCTTAGTGCCTATATCTGACATGATCGATAAATTATGAAAAATGCCCAGTACCACTATTATTTGTTCTCACATCAAATACTTTAAAAATTTATGAAATGATATAGAAAAATGAAGCGAGACTGCGTCTGCATGCAATACTTTAATTGGCTTTCTAATGATGGCAAGTCCCGAGCTGTGCTTCCCGCGATCGCAGCTTAACTCGAGCTAATGTCAGACTAAATATGAACGAATTAGCAGAAACGACACAGTTGGGAAATTTTTCATAAATAAAAATGGAAAACACTTTTTCAATATCTTATGGTGAAAAACAGATAGAGTTTTGAATTTTCTAATGTATTAATTATAAAAACCTCCTGTGGAGTGCACTTTTGGATTTTCCTTACTTTTCGTTCGATTTGTTTCGGCTTTGAGGTGCGAGGCCCTAGGCACCGCCTCTGGGTAGGAACTAATCTGCTTATTTACACAGATTCAAAATCCCCCTGACTTATTTCCAAATGTGTGAAGGTCTCCTAGGACCTCACTTTGAGAACGAGAATAAATAGGAGTCATGTAAGAACCAGTAGCCATTTTTATAAACAACTTTCTTTATTTGGTTATCTTATCCAAATAAAATCAAAGACTTATTGACAAGTTTTTCTAACTAGTATTATGAGGTTTTAAAGATAATATCCTTTAAATTAACTTAATTAATGATCTCATTAATTAAACATTAAATAACGATCACGCAAAGATTACCACGATAAGAGATCCCAGAATTATATTTAATAATGTTCTTATTGAACATTTAACTTTAATCTCACTCCTAAATCTTTAATGAGACTTTAAACACAAATCAATAGTTACCACTCGGGATCTCAATTCTTGAGATTAAATATCTCTGACAAGAAATCTTCAATTTAAATCCACGATAACTTTCTGCTTCAATCTCTATCTCCTACTGCTCTAACTTTAATATTTCGTTTGACTTAAATACTTAATCTAATCTGCATAACAAGGAATCCTGTCCGCTTTTTGGAGTTGATTGGAAATAGGTAGGGAATTAAATTTCCCTAAAAAGGTCGACTCAGAAGGTTAGTGATAAAGTTCCGTATAGATTCGTCACAAATGGGCTGCATTTTGACCTTTACAGACACCCTCCCCCAAATGGGAGAGCCATTTCAGTGGTGGCGTCATCTAGTGTCAGCTCTTGCTTCCAAATTCTGACACTTGAATTAATTTTATTTCAAGCTCTCGTCAGAAGCTAAATGTTCCCATGATTTGATTTTTCTGAGAGTCTATCGATCTCCTGGATGCGAAAATCGTAGGCACGCACATGTCATATGATTATGTAACATGTAAAAGATTCCTTCAATAGTTGAGTGCAGCAAGATTTGCTAAAAAAATAATTTTTGGATGAATAATCTATTAGTAACAAAACCTTTTATGAAAAGTATTTAAAATGAAATCAATAAGTAACAAATATTTAATTGTCATTAAATTTTTTTCTTTATAGGTGTGAAATCTGATGCTCTCCTAAAATCCGACTGTAAATTTGGTATTACAAATACACCGAGGACAAAAAGACCGCGTTCTAGATTTCCCAATGGTATCAGTTCTGCCATCAAACACTCAAAAGGAATTCTGAAGCCAGATGTAATGGAAGCTTTTCTGATACATGTCAAACGTAGAAAATATCCATGGAAAATTGCTGCAATATATGATAGAGATGTAAGTAAAATCACTGAACAATTAGAAAATATTGTTTTTACCTATTATCATGGAAGAACAAGAAGTTCATCAGATGATGCTCAAATTTCCTGGGTGATACAGCTGATAGAGAATTTGAAGGAACATTAGTGTTATTTCATGACATTTTTGATACATAAACTAAAAAAAATTTGAGTATTTTAAGAGTATCACATAAACTCATTTTTGTGTTTATATAAAATGCAAGTTATATCACATTGATTAAATTTGTATAAGAATAATAAATGTTCTTAAAACTACATTTGCATTCACGTAGTTTTACTTAATATTTCAATCTGAGCAACAACAACAAAATAATAATAATGTTTATATCCTGACACTTGACATCTCTTTTCTGCTACTACTTTTTTCAATTTTGGGAGAATTTCTAAATTTTTTTTATTTTCTATTATTGTGTGGGGATATATCTGCCGGACCGCAAAAATGTTCGTTGTGGGTCACATGCGGCCCGCTAGTTTGACTCCTTTGCATTAACAGTACAGTTTTATTTAATAGCCCATTTTTTTTGTAATAGTTTCATAATAGTATATCTCAACCTTTTTTTCTGCCTGACCGCATACATATGTTAGCCCGCAAAATGAGAATTAATGGTGGAAGGGGCAGGCTTTATTACCAAGATAATATAGTAAATTTAAAATGTGGAAATTGATCAAAATATTAAAACACTTCTATTTTGCTTTTCTTAATTATTATTATTTATTTTTGTCACTAAATTTTTCTAAATTGGAAGCATTTAAGAATCACTTCTTCATAATTACTGCATCAGTAAACGGTTTCATATGATTACCAATAATGTAACAAATTTCATAGGGTGTCTTTGTTACCGCAGTGACATTACCACAGACAAAACACTTTTTTTGCTGTTGTATAGATTATTCAAGAAAGACTATTTATCCCCTCTTGAAAGATATCTTCGAGGAAAAGTATCATTCAATGAGAGAGAGATTCCTGTTTATTGGTATTTTTTTCGTGACAAATCAAACAATTACTCAAACATGCTTGTTTTTGACTACAAATTAGTCAACTTCCCAATCATCTTCGAATATTTTTTGCTTGCAAGATATGAAAGATATTTAAAATTAGTTTACTCATAAAACGGTCTCTACTCCACTGTTGTCTATTATCACTAATCAGAAGGGGGGAAATGTATCAATTCACACCCATATGACATCGACAGAAAAAGCAAAATTGATATATCTGATTTTTTAACAAAGAATTTCCCGCCAAAGTTTCATAAATAAATGAATTTCTCAGAGCAATGGGCCATGACCGAACCCCTTAAAGAGGCCCGGTGGGCTGCAGGATGAGGATCGCTGGTATATCTTAATGTTAAGTCACTATTTGCTGTTACAAACATGCTTGATTAGCCCTCTGGTAGCAAAAACTATCAGTTCAGTTAGATGGAACACTAAACGCTTGCCTGTGTAATTTCTTTCTAGTCATGTAGATGATATATAGTTGATAGAATACGTCTAATTGTCTTTCTCATAAGTAAATATTTGTAATATAAGGGATTCCTCTGAGTTGTTTAGTGGTTTTTTCTTCAATCTTGAATATTTAACAGTCTGCATACAGGTGCGATCACTTAGTTTATTTATATATCAAAAGAGGATTCCATTGCTGAAAAATACAAACCACCAAATTAACCGAAACAGTGAAAGAATATTTAATTTTTGTGTTTCATAAATATAAAAATATTCTCGGAAATCCCATACAAACTCAAAAATTCTCTAAATTTTCTTAAAAAAAGGAAGCGTAAAGAGAATATATGCAGACATTGGAGATCACACAATTTATAAAATAAACTAAACTGGCTAAAGTGTAGAATATGTGGCCCCTTGATTTCGACGATCTTTACTAGATGCCGTAATGAATTCAGCTCTTCATTACTTCGGCTTCGCTTCATTACACTCGGACACCTATCGCTACATATAGTTAGTTTGGCGACCGATTTTGGTCTCCAAAAAATTAGTTATTGCTCAGATCTATAAATACAATATTAATTTTCCTCTTTAAATAGAAAATGACACCGCATTTAACTAAAAAAATACTATTTCATATGATCAAGAAGCTTTACTGCAATCTTGCCTTGTTAATTTTTAAGAAAATACTTAATGAGATAAGACACAGATATATTAATATATAGTATAATAAAATAAAATAAAATAAAATAAGATAACAAGTTAAAAAGTTGTATAACCTACAATGCCAAAGAAAGAAATTGGAGTTCAAGAGACAAAACAAATGTAGATACAAAAAGAGTCTTTGGACTAAAATGGAGACCTATTATGATTTATAAAGCTGTCACTGAGTTAGGCCTGCGATTTAGGGTTAAGCAATACCTTAGGGATTCACCTTTCCCGTACAGCAGAAATTTTCGACATAATAGAAAAAAACAGAGCGATGTTGAAAAATTAAGCCTATTTCCAACCCACGTGGATGATAAACCAGACAGTAAAGTAAAATGAAATTATGAAAAGAGAACAATAATGTTTCTCTCATAGAGAGGAATTATATGTATCTCTCATATATATGTATATTCCTTCCTTTCCCAATGGCCCAGTGTGAGTGAGCATAGACAAATTACAGGTGAAGGTAGATTAGTCACCAAACTTTGTTTAAACCTGCAATCTTGGTTCCTGAGGCCAAGAGTTTGCTATTGTACTACTAATGCTAATATTTCTTGCTATCTTGATTGGTTACACTTAGGTTTATAGCTATTTGTATATACTTAAGGATTATATATATACAACCTGTGACAAGAAAGTTCGGTGAATGAGCCTGTAGAGGTCGCTGCTGTACTAGTACTTCGTACACTCTCAGAAAATCCAACACCAGCAGGGAATCGTCAGCTAAATCCTGCTTGGTGAGCCCTAGGCATTCAAGGATATGAGCAGGCGAGGCCGGCTCAGGAGAACAGTTGGAACACATTTCCAAGCTCTTGCACTTTCACTGGGGAAAAGTTGCAGACTGTGTTAGTCACTGGACTAGAGCACCTAAAGATAGGTAGAGGGCCGACTTAGCTTTAGATGGTATCCCATTTAGTCTGACAGCTACCCTACGAGGACCTGTCCGTCATGGGAGACCCTACCGGTAGTTAAGGAAGAGCAGTGGTTGACGAATTGTGTCAGTTGAAGCCCAGTAAAGTCCCTGTTCTACTATACACTTCATCGGAGGCGAAGCCCATCCTGCTCTTGGAAAACTGTGCTTGAACAGCAGTTACATCCTCTAGAGAAGGACCTTGGGTTATGATTCCAAGTTTCGAATACCTTTGATGTGGCTGCTTTTGAAAACTCAGTGAGATTTATTGCCTTCGAAATCGAGACCCCTATTAAACGGGCCCCACCAATATGCTCTTTCTCAAATGGTGAAAGAGTTGTTCTTTTTCTCATTTTATCACATTCATTGTGAAAAGCACTCTTACACCCTACTTATACTAGCATTCTAACCACGTATAACCCATTTCATAAAAAATAGACGTACTTCATCTCTAGTATGCATTTAAATGCAAATCTCAAAGGTTTCTATTTAATTGACCTGTGTGTGCAATGGTATACAACTGTTTATTTTAGTTTGTCAAGATGTAAAAAAAATAAATAGAAACTATATATATATATATATATATATATATATATATATATATATATATATAAGAAAATTTTTTGACAATGTGTAGTTTTTTAATCAATGTGCAGTTTTGTCAGGCATTTGTTCATATATACTTCATCATTGCACAAAATTATATTTAATTAGTAATAATTATTTGAAAAAAGTCATTATTACATGACACCATAAGCTGAAATAAGTAATAACATTAAGAATACAGCTCCCACGAATGTTGTATGATTGGCGATAATTGATTTAATAGTTTTTTTCCCTCTTGAATGTTTACGTGATTGTGTCCGTCATACGTTCTATTTGATATTCTGTATAAAAATTGCAGACAAGATTATAATTTAAAAACGAAAATCACCAATTTTTATATGGGGAGGGGGCTTAGTCGTGAAAACGTTAAGCAATCTGTTTTGACTGAAACATTGTAAAAACTCCACAATTATTATTTAACCTAAACATCGAATAAATTATATTTAGTCTCAATTGATTTCATTGTTCTAAATGTGATGCACACATAATTTATTACTTGATTTTATCAGCAATGAATTCACAGTCTTTAAGGAAAAAGGCGCACATTCGATACTAACGTTAATGGTCGCGCAGTGTGATTGAGTCACTCTAATTTTTTTTTATAATTATTTTTATTGTCCACCATAAGAATCGTAATTCCAAAGAATAATTTAATGAAGAAAAGTGTATTTACTTACATTTAAGGACTTTTCCATTTTTTCTTTGACAATTTGATAAACAAAATCCAATTAAATTGAACTAAATTGTTTCAGATGTACTTGACTTTAACAAAGGGCACAAATCACAGACACTTCACTAACAATACAGGAATGATATTTTCTAGCAAAACTGTAATATTTTGTTCAAGATATTGTAGTTTTACTGTCCTTTGATGATCGACAAATAGCATACTGAACTTTTTCTTGCTTGTGTCTTTTTAACAGGGCGCAGTGTGTCTTGTGGTATACATGTGGCTTCATACCTTTCTTGATTGAGTTTTTTTGGTAGCATTTAAAAACTTTCCTTTCAACTCAAAAGTTTCATTTTCATCACTTTTCTTAAATTTACTTTCGCTGTCATGATTAATATCCATTATTTCACCAGGTTCTTCCCTCGTTTGATCAGTTTTAACTTCAGCGAATAGAGATCGCACACATATCCATTTCTTTCATTATATTCTGCTCATTTACACATTTTGTATTCAGTTCTCGTTTATTTCTAAACCATAATGAGTCGTACAACACAGCAATCAAAAGCACTTAGTCGTTCACAGGGAAAAATTTAATTTGTTCCTAGAAAATATTTTAGAACAAAAGTGATCACGCGAGAAGCTCAGTCACCCCAAATACCTTAAGATTGTAAGGAAACGTTTGCCACTCCCAAAAATGAGGGAGATATGTGACAAGAACATTTTAACTCCCAAGAAGACTGTTATATAGGAAGATATTGACAAGGTTATTGGTATCAAATAAACAATTTTCCTAGAATTAAAGATTTCGTCAGCCTGGGGTGACTCAGTGCCCCACGAGATCGCACCTGGGTTAAAAATGTCCAGAAGTATAAGCGAAAGAAAAAGTATACGAGTATCATGTAATAACCTTGGATGAGTAATGCAGAGTTTTGACGGAATTTGCTTATCATTTAATTTGTATTTCAGGACAGTGCACGGTTTATGTTTGATTATAAAAAAGTAGCAGTGAATTGTAAAATTTATTTCATTTGACAACACAACATGTATTCAAATATCTTGATTCCTAAACTTAATTCGTTATCAATGAGAAGTATTTTTAACAAAGATTCGTTCATCAGTGATGATGTTCTAGGAATTTTATTCTGGTTTTATTACTATTATATTTATTTGCTGCACACACAATCAAATTTCTTATCTACAATCAGTTCTAGGAAAAAATATTTCATTTTTCATGCCATTGTATTTGGCTTTTATCTCCTATATCAAAAATCGATAATGATTCTCAGAATCAAAGAATTTTTGCTTCCGGTTTTTTTTTTTCAATTTATTTACTGTAACCTGAGTATTTTTTTACATTATTTTTGTTTACCTTTCAAGGGCACTTACTTTTATGCATTTTTTTAAAATAGTTCGGAAGCTTGAGTACAGCTAAGGTGCTGTACGACATTGTCCATTCAGTTTTGTTTCTTTATAGAAATTCTTCATAATTTCTGAAATCAACTTGATAGTCACATTGGCTTGACATTCCTTTCAAACAATTGAGATACAAGTTAATATTCTCGGTAAAACGTCATTTTTTTGTGTGTGTCTTCGATAATGAAATGCATAAAATTCAATCTAGATTCTTCGAAATTATTTATCTCAAGGATAAGACATCCGTAAATAAAACAGATTATCAGAAAATAAGTACTGGTTTGATATAACATTCAACTTTAAAATACAATAAAAAACTGAAGAGTAATTTGTAACAATAGTGTATCATTTTCAACTCCAGATCTCTTCCATCCAACCAAATTGGTACTTTAAGCCAGAATATTTTTCTTTTCTAATGGGTCTGCGGATTGGTATTTTTCTTTTGTAGACCTAGTACATTTTATTGGAGCTGGTATCACTTTTTAGTACGGCACCATATAGGCGATATCAATTGTAAAGTAATTTTGAAGCCCAGTTTTCTCCCCATGTGACGGGCTCATCGCGCTTTCTATTAATTTTCCACTTGGGCTCTTTGGGGCCAAATGCAGAAGCGAGGCGTGATTATTCAAATTAGGAACCTTTTAAATAGCAGAAGTTTAGCGTAAGCGAGGTGGCTTTTTGGGAAGCGATTATGCTAGAAGGAGTTTAAGCGTGTAAGCTGAAGTAAGCTAATATTCCAGTGTCAGCTATCCGTGAAAGCGCCTTCAAGCATGGTGGATACCATTCCACTCGAGATAAGGAAATTACATTGAAGATTCGAGAGTGTTGCTGCTACCTAGGATATAGAGGTAGGATTATTCAAGTTAATACTAGGAACTACGTATTTACTGAGATTAGGAATAGGTGGTAAAGTTAAATATAGTGATTAGGTCGCGTTTATTTGGTAATACGTATTGTGTGTTTCTCACCTCAGATCCGCTAAGTTTGAATATGAATATTATCATTATATAGTGTTTAAGTTAAGATCTTAATAAAGAGATAGTAAGATTATGGCAACGCCTGGTTCTTCATTCACTCCCACACCCCTAGGTCACGAAAATAACTTAGAAGTAAAGCATCACCCACGGGCGAATGCTTTACACCCAGAGGGAGGCACCTGAGCTCTGACGGTGCGAAATCGTTTTTAAGTTAGAAGAACACCTCCAAACAAGTGAACGTCACTACCGAATAACGTAACAGTCAAAAAAGTAGGCGATTACTTTTAATAGTTGAAGATTACAGATATTAGCAGATACTTATGGATAGTATTGCTGCATTAGTTCATGCCAGACCCATATTATTGTAGACCACCCACTGGCGTAGCGCGGGAGGAGGGATGTAGAGGGGGCCGTGGCCCCGGGCGGCATACGAAAAGGGGCGGTGGCCAGCACCACGATATTTATACTCAAAAAATATTTTAAAATCCAAATCATGCCCACGCGACGAAACTGACAGATGCGAGTGAAAGCTTTAATGCACGCACAGAAGCAGGAAGTTTATTAGTCGCTATGCAATTGCATTCGTTTTTCTGTTACTTCTGGCAACCGGTATTGTGTGAAGTCATAGATGCTCAAAGTTATTTGCAAACAGAGGAACTAAAGAGCCATCAATGTGCTTAAAACATACGTGTTTTACAGATAATATTAGAAGCAAAACGAGAGGAATTCGTGGATGACGATTTAATCGAAGATGACTTGAGGCGAACAATGTTTTCTTCAATAGACAGAGTCACTGCTCAAATTCGACAAAGATTCCAACAGTTGCAGAATCTAGCGCAAAAATATGCTTTTTAAAGGCCTGTAGTGATATTGTGTGAGCATGGAGGAACTTAACTTAGTTAAAGCTCCTCAAGACATTAATAAAGAAGAATTCCAACTCGAGCGCGTACGTCTACAGACTCTCGTAGCAGCAACAGACCCAGGCTGTAAAAAATAACTCATTAGGTCCTGCTCTCTGGGTTTATTAAAATTTATTATTGAGTCCAAATTTGAAGATGGCTTACCAAACATTGTCATAATGATGATAATTTTAATAACATCTGACATCAGTAATGCGAATTGCAAGAGAAGCTTCTCTAAGCTAAAATTAATAAAAAAAATTATCTCAGATTGGCTATGTCCACGTTAAGGCTAACAGATTTAGTTATTCTGGCAATTGAACATGGCATACATATTGATATTGACAATTGTATAAAAGATTTTGCTATGAAAAAAACACGGAAAGTGCATTTTTAATCAATAAAACAATTTACAGCAGCTTTTTTTAATATATTTATGTATTTTATTGCATTTTTAGTGAGAAAATATTAGTTTTTTTTTTGTAAAAAATTAAGTTCTTGCATAAAAAATGAATATTTTAAAAACTTTCAAAAGTATTACAAATTTTATAGCTCTAAACACAGATAATTATGTTATTTATGTACTGTATAAAAATTATATGAATATATTAATTAAAACTTTCAATACAAGGTTTACAGTAACTGCAATTTTTCACTAAAATTTCACTAAAAATTCCCAATATATACAAAATTATTTTTAATTTTGTGGAAATTGTACTTGAATTTCTAGTTTTATGCCCCATTTCAAATAAAAAAAAGTGTTTATTTAATTGAAAATTTATGTATTTAAAAAGAAGGGCTTCGAAGGTATTCACATACCTTAAAGGTAAGGCTTCTTCCGCAGTACAAAAGTAACGAAATGTTTTTAATGTATAGTTCCTTTTGATAATACACAAAGACGACATCATTCACTTTCTCTATTTAATCTATTGAGAATCAATCTCTACGCAATTTTGAGACGGTAGTTGCGCTTAACTTTTAGTTAGATTTCATTAATATTACTCCAAAATAGGTTGGTACAGATAAGAGAAGAAAGGGGGGAAATATGGCGAAATGAAAAAAATATGACTGGTGTTTTAACAAGAAAAACCCTCAATGTGCCATCAGCTTCGAAGACGTAGCATATTTATTCTATGCTATAGGGTCAGGTGGGGGAAAGTGGCCCCATGGGGTAAAGTGGAGGTATATTGAAAAACACCTGTTTTCTCTTTTTAAATAGAGATATTTTGTTATTTCTTTTTTAGAGACATAAATTGTGTGTGTGTGATTATAGTAAATATTTTTATTTTAGTTTCTGAAGTTGGCAACAAGTTTGATGTTTACTAAGTTTCTTGATATACTGATTGCAAATGATATATTAGTTTAGGCTGCTGATGAACTTTATTCTAAAATCAATATTAACTAGCGGAAACTATTAATTTTAGGTCAGACTTGTAGAGAAATATCTAAGGAATAGATCTACATAAAAAGTTCAGAATAAATTTTATAATTCTATTTATCAGGAGTTGTTTTTTTAGGTGGAATAATTTGGGGTTATGGTTAGACTTAGAGCTAAGTGTTATATGATAGGGATATTTTTTACCTCTATGTTAAATTTAACAAATGTCTAATGCTCTATATTTTATAATAAAATGTCTAAAACAATTAATTTACTTAATATTTATTCACTACTTAGTAATTTTAATACTGAAAAACATTTTTTTTTTAAATTTTTGCCTCCTAAATTAGTTTAGGAAGAGAAAAAACTGAAATGTTATAAGTAGATACTAATAACACTTTGAGTTACTATTAATTTCTACATTGTCTTTTATGGTTCAAATATGCCAAGAAATTTTATTAAGAAAACCAGCGGCCCAAGGTACACTGAAGATGATCTGAAGAAAGCTGGTTTGGAGGTAAAAAAGGGATCTAAAATTTATGCTACATCAAAGAAATTTAATGTTCCTGCAGAAACTAATAGAAGATAGGTAGTAAAGAGTCTTTCTCACCAAGGACCAGGTACATTCGCGCGCGAAACGACACTTTTGTTGATTCCGAACTCTGCAGCTACACTGGTGACGGTACGCCCAGTGTCCTTTCTTCCACGTGTGAAGTCATCCAGGTGATTTCTTCTAGCCGTATTTCACGAACTGACTCACTGGCATTTGCAGCGAATATGTTGAATTGCGTCTGCGTCCTTCATTTTATTTTACTGTTGAACAGCACGCGCCGACATCACGCGTTTTGCGTAAGCTCACGTCGCTTCTGACGTTTCGTTCCTGATATTTTCTCTTTCGCATGACGTTTCTACTGACTTACGTGTTCACTGTACTGATCTCCAGACCTCCATTTCTGCAATTACATGGTTATCTGCTCAATTTTTACATTGTTGCTTAAGTTTTGCACACCAGTGTACATTAGATACGGATGATAGCAGTGAATTATCAGTGCTTAGTGAGGTTGCCTTTATTACAACTTCACATAGATGTTTCATTGAGCTGAAAATAGTTTTAAGCGTTTCCTTCGTTATTACATGGTGCCAGGAAATAATTATATCATCAATTAATTCCTTTTTATTTCATGAGTACCTCATTCGGACAAGAATTTTCAAACGTTGCCACAAGTTTTCGATAGGATTGAGGCCAGGACTATTTCCTGGCCAGGAGAACTATGATGATTAGTCAAGAAGCAATAACATCCAATAAAAGAGTAGATTGGACACATGTGTGATGAGAAAGTGATATTTCTTTTGTTAAAATTGCAAGACAAGTGGGTAGTTCAGTGACTACATCTGGAGATTGAAAGTTCGGTTTAAGATGTCAGGATACAAATTTGATAAAAAAACGAAGCAGGAAAAGGCCGAAAAAAATATAATATATATGTTGAAGACCGAACAAAAATGCTATGTCTCCAAATGTCCTCAACGGTTATAAGAAGTTATTTGCATTATGCTGGTGTTTCTATCAGTTCAAAAACAACCAGGAGAAGATTAGCAGATGTTAGACTAAGTGGTAAAATTCCACAAAAAAAGCCTTAGCTCAATTTACAGCAGTGCTAAAAAAGACTACAGTGGTCAAAGGAATACATTAATTGGACAAATGATTAGCGGTCACAAGTCATATGGAGGGACGAAACTAAAATATCGTTATTCGGTAGTGATAGCCTAAAATATGTAAGACGTAGAATAGCAGAAATGCTACATCCTGACTGCATCCAGGCAACTGTGAAGTACCCATATAGTTTTATCATTTAGTCATGCATATCAGCAGATGGTATTGGTCGTCTTCATGTCATCGATGGGGCAATGTCAGAAAATACATTGACACTATTCCAAAACCCAAACTTCTACCTTCCACCAGGGATCTATTTGCCAACACAATGTTTCACTCCTTTTTTCAGTAAGATTCTGCTCCTTGCCACGCAGTAAAGTAATCAAAAAACTGGTATCGTTCTAAGTTCATTAAATTATGGTCCTGGACAGGAAACAGTTCTGACCTCAATCCTATCGAAAACTTGTGGCACCGTTTGAAAACTCTTGTCCGAATGATTTACCCATGAAATAAAAAGGAATTAATTGGGGATATAATTATTTCCTGGCACCATGCAATAACGAAGGAAAAGCTTAAAACTATTTTCAACTCAATGAAACATTGATGTTGAAATGCAGCAAAAAAATAAAGGCTACGCCACTAAGCACTGTCATTATCCGTATCTAATGTATATCGATAGTTATTGCAGCATCAACTTCTTTTGTGTTACAAATATTTGCATTTTGTTTTTTTGTATTGAATTCAGTAATAGATTTTCTTTAAAATGATGATATAAAAGACTGTATTTTGTGCGAAGTAACATTTTCTATTAGCATACAAAAATTTTTTTTAACTGTCTACAATTTGGTCCTCATTATATTAAGCATAATTCTTCATTACGTACAATATACACATAGAAAAATAGGTAATAAATAGAAAAAAAAAACTTAAATTTATCAAACTAGAATTATGTTTTGATCAATCATTACTTATATTTTTAATTTTTATATCCGAGTAATTTAAAAAACCCTTTTAAACAACAAACATTTTTTATCTGCCCAGGAATTAATAAATGCAGAATTTCTACTTCATATCTATTTTTTCTCTATATAGAAAAAAAAAGTTTTTCATGACGCTGTTATAAATTTTTTGACGTAGTTAAGATTATCTGCAACAGATGGCGCCAGGATATTTTAAAATAAAGTTATTTTTTGTTACGAATACTTTAGAAACACATAATACATGGTTATTACAGTTTTATAATTTGAGCAATGAGTATGAACAGCTATATAATTGGTACAATGGGGGGAGGGCTTGTTCCACCATTAGGCGGACTTGAGTACCCTCTTCTCCTTTTGCCAATAACGTTTCTAATATGTTTGCACAATATATGTCTAATATACTGAAACTTAAAAATGCTAATTAATGTGAAATTTGTTAAATTACATTAAAAAAGAAAAAAGTAATGCAGTTTTTAAAATATACAGTTGAACCTCCATATAACGAACTCTATATTGCAAATTTTTCTATATAGTCAACTTTTTCCTGGAACGAAGAACATTTCACGATTTTCGTCGTAACATAACCTCCCATTAGTGAAGTGAGTTTTCTATATAACGAACTTTTTCTCTTGTGATTCAATTTTTTTCTCCTTATTTTAAAATTATTTCTGGAAATTTCAAGTTATTCTCTCTTTTAACACATTTTATGGTAGTCATAAATCTTTAACTGGTTTTATTTGGTGCCTAACTCACCGAGAGCAATAGAATTCTGGGCATTTCATCCAAGAAATTCAACATTTAACACCCACTGTCCAGTTCACTGGAAACATCTTCGATATCCCCTTTTACCCTCAGTGGAGGCTCGTGTCATCGAACTAGTCTCCATTCATTCGTATTGTTGATCAGCCGTCTGGTAACTTCATTTCTCGTAACTCAAAAATGTCAAAACGTAAGTGCTTAAGAATCAAAGAAAAAAATTTAATTCTTCAGGTAGTGGATAAAGACGTCAAGAAACTTTTCTTGTAGTTTTTCTTTTTTTTATAGCTAAGAAACATAAGTTTACAAAAAGGTGTGAATAATTACTTTTTTAAATATATAGTGTTTAGGAATTTAAACTTGTTTTATGTGGTTTATAAAGAAAATTAAAAGATGAACCTCTATATAGAGAATTTTCCATATAACGAACTTTTTTCCGGGATTTAGCGACTTCGTTATATAAAGGTCTGACTGTATTTGGCTTTTAATTCAAAATTACCAGAAAATAGAATTTATGTAAAAAATGTTGATTATAAAAAAGAAGCTTTACAAGCATGATGAGTTATTTTAGTTAATCAAACATTATTAAAAACAGTAATCAGAAATGAAGCATAGTCTAATATAATTCTACTCGATTTCTTTAACATTACCTGGTTTAAGAGAGCCCTTTTTTTTAGCAGACAAGAATATCCTTTGTGAAAAAAGACACTTGCGTTTTCAAATGATTTGTTCATTTTTGCTTTATAATTGTTACCTCATTATTTTGGCAGAATCATAAAGAAAAACATTCATCAAGTTTTTATTGGGATCAAATTACATCCAGAAAATAGGAATTTTTATGCTGATTAATAACATCATTTTAATCCATATTAATAAAGATATAAATCAAGATTATAATAAAATTAGTTTATAAGCCTTAACAGAGAGAGGCAAAATACAAGAAAACTAAATAACAGCCTTACAATTTCACAATAATAAAATTTTATTAACATACAAAAAATTATTACAAGGTCAACTTATAATTATTATCACTGACAAATGAATTGAAATCGGTATTGTTTTAAGTTATTTTATAACAAAAACATGTGGTACATTTTCTGAATACTTAGAGACAATAGAATTCAAACTGATGTGTATTTGAATAACATTGTATGAAATATTATGTATAACTGATAGTGTATTAAATTTTTAAATACCAAAAGAATAAATATCAATCATTTCGATTTATCAATTTCACCATTTTCTAGCTATAAAAATACACAAATTAATTAATTCATCTTTTTTTCTAACTAAAATCCCCCCTATATTCATGCAAGTTACATAAATCGAAATGTTTTACTATTATAATTTATTTTTAATGATTATAATAATCGATAAATTATTAAATAGGCTGTTGATATATGTATTTCCTTAAGAAATAAATAAAACACAAAAGTTAAGAAGTAAACGATAGTTTTAGAGATAAACAGCCACAGCACATAAGTCTAACATTCCTATTTTGGTGCTCTTTAAATTCAATGATACGATAAAACCCAATCAAACCATTGCGTATAATTCTCTTTTAGTTACTAGTTAAAACATCGGTAATGTTTTTAACAATATTTTTTTAACCAAAAGGTAAATTTTATCTTTAAAAAGTATGTACCGAGATAATCGATAAAACTAATACCCAATTCTATAAATATCTAGTTCTCACAACAAAATGTTCATAAAACACCTCCTTCGGCTATTATCTCCTTTCGAAATTAATTTAAGTATTAACTTTCCTGTCGAACATATAATTCTCTGTTTTTTATTATTTATGCTCACAGGATACTTATTTTAAATATTTCCTCGGTTTCTTACATATCCTTATAAAATTCTTCTTCTGTAAGGAGTACATGATTCTTAAATATAAGATTCTTTTTCAAATTTCGTTTCGCTTAATAGAGTGATAAGTATTTGTTTAAAATAACTATAGTAAATAAAATTTTGCCATTTATATTTTCGAGGGCCAGTTTTCTTAAACTTTTAATTTGGTTTTCAAAATTGTTTTGGGCGTTAGAAGAGCTTGGGCCTACATTTAAGATTTCACAGCAACGACTTTACTGCAAATCTCGATTCCAAGCATCTTTTTTTAAATATAGGAGGTTTTCCAATGAAAAGAAATAGTACAAGGGGAAAGGATCTAGTATTTTACAGTCTTTGGAAAAAACAATTCATGCAAGAATCAAAATCTAAGTATGTCGATTATTATGATCTATGCGATATAATAATTTGACATTCACAAATACTTTTACATTCTTTTATCAAAAATATACACATCGCTCAGTTTTAAATATATTTTATATACCAAGACAATGCTGTTTTCACACATATATACAGAGAACAAAAAAAGGAAGCTAAAACTAAAGCAACGTAAACATTTGCTTTGATATAAATAAAAAAAATTGGTTTGAATGATAAAAGCAAACATTTTGCTTTCTCTGTTTCTTTGCCACTTAGCCAAAACGATTGAAAATAGAATTTCTGAAACGTCACAAATGAGAAACGATACGACTTGAGTCTTGTATGGTAAACTGCATCCTAGTGGTGACCCATGTAATGTCAGTTGTGACGTCAATGGGCTCTTTCATGGTCTTTTCAACGTAATCCACATGGCCATTGCTGTCTATGAGAATAACTGTATGCGTTCTAAGAAGGAAATTAAAAGAATTCTAAGAAAATAAAAAGAGGCTAGAAAAATATTTGAAATAATATATGTATACATATAAACTCAAAAGATAAAAAAATAGTATGGAATACTCATTCATTATCATGCTGTTACATCAATTCTTGTTTTAATTACATCCCTAATTTTCTTAAGCATGCGATCAATATGATTTAGGATCACGTCTATATAAAGCTTAGCCCACTCCATAATTAATTGGTCCTTCAAGGAAACAAAATTCGTTGGATGTTTTCATATTTCCTTTTAACATTACATTTCAACATGTCCTAAGTTTCCTCAATTGCATTGATATTTAATGAGTTTGAGGATCATGTGAAGTGAGGAACATAAATCTTGTGTTCATCAAATGAATTTTGTACAGTTTTAATTAAAAAAATAGCATAGTTATCTTTGAACTGTGGATCCAAAATTTGTTTTCCTCCTTAAAAAACAGAAAAAAATTGTGACGGATCTATTCACGTACCTTTTTCTAATCTTTTTGGGAAATCTTTGGTCTGTCATTCGCGTTTATTCACAATCAACCCTTTTAAAGAAGAAAAAATGATATTCAAATTAAGTCTATTATATACAGTCAAGATTTTCTAGCTTGCAACGAGGAAAAGGAGAGAGAATGCTAGAAGTCAGGTGTGATTGCTACTGATCAGGTATCACTCAAATTTTATAGAGTAATTCAAATATTTAATTGGTGAAAGAATTAAAGTGACGATTGGTCACTACAATTAAATTAGTGTTAATTCAATTGGGATAGTAAGATTAATCCTAAATTAAGGAGGTCGATAGTTCTAGTTTTATGATTCGTACATCTCGTTGCTATTCTACGTATATTGTTTACATTGAGACATTTTCTTCTTTTTGAAATTAATTTAATATGTGTGACTTATATTTGTGAAATCAATACATAGAGTGCTTTTGATCATGGTTAGTGTTTCTTCCTTTCCTCCCACATCTCTAGGTGACCAAGAGAGGTGGACGACTACCTCAAAAAATAATACCACCTCGTTTAACAAGAATGACATATACAATAGCTAGAAAAAGTCTGCGTTCATACATAAAAAATCATGCAGCAAAGATAAAATTTAATAGAAATATAATTTTTTTTTCTAACAAAATTTCATGAATTTGTTAACTATTATTTAAATATTGACCATGCAAGAGAATTCGTTAGTTTTAAATTAAAACTACTTAGGATAACTAGAGTTTTGTAGCAAACACACAAGTAGTAGGCAGAAAAAGTCTGCGTTCACTATTTGAATATTCTTGATTTTTGGAATTTGTATCAACAGGCATTTTATAGGTTAACAGAGTTTTCGCATTCAGTTATCAAGTAAAATAGCTTAAGAAAATTGTGACGCAATAATTCTTACGTTTCTGTGAGATACAAAGCAATTCAAGGACATGGAAAATAAAAAGAAGGAAATTAGTATCAGTGAGAGTAAAATCATTGTGAAAATGTAAAAAGATGGAAAAAGTCGTCGGGATATAACCAGATCCTTTGGACGGCAGTATTCATCTATCCAGCATGCTATTTATAACTTGAAATCTACAAGAGTGTACACATCCAAACCTCGTTTAAGTCGTCCATCTAAATTCCCAATCAGAGAAGAACGAAGTATGACATCAATGGTGAAAAAATTCCGTGTTTGACTACAACTCAAATAGCAATCGACATTCACGAGAAGTTTACCAAAATTATATATTTGGGCGGATACTGCAAGACAAATCTTGAAAAAGGTCAGATACCGTAGTCGAGTGGTTCCTAGAAAACCTTATATTTCAATGACGAACCGGCTTATGCGGATAGCTTTTGCAAAAGATTATCCTCTGGAAGACTGTGATATTCTCTGATGAGGGCAATTTTTGCATCTTCGGCATAAAAGGTCGTAAATTGGTCTGGAGAAAACCTTGCACAGCGCTTCAAAAAGAGCATTTTGTACCAATGGTAAAGCACGGCGGCTGTGGAGTCATCGTGTGGGGGTGCATGACGAGCAATAGTGTTGGCAAATTGGAGTATATAGAATCATTACGAACAAATATGATTACTTTGATGTCCTAAAAACATTTTAAAGGGAAGTGCGACCAAACTCGGCTTAGTATAATTCTTTCTTTTCGAATACGACAACGATTCACCGTTGAGATTGTGAAGCTTTTGCTCTTGTATAATGTCCCCAATCAACTGCACATGGCCCCGCAGTCATTCGATCTGAATCCTGCAGAACACCTATGAGATTCTCTGGAATATAGGATTCGTCAACACACAATGCATCTAGCGAGGACATCCTGAAGAGTGTTCTTAAGGACCAATGGGAGAAGATAAGCGCTGAAGAAACCATCAGATTTGTTAGTTCAATGCTGAAACGACTTCAGGAGGTTTTCAAATGATGAGGTTATCCAACGTGCTACTAAGTAGCTCATTATTCCCTTTTTAAATAATTTTTATAGTTACTACTAAAACAGTGAACGCAGACTTTTTCTACTTGATTTTTGTTAGTATCGCTACAAACCTGTCTTTATTTTAAAATCTATGAAGGCAAACCAAATTTACTTTTATTATTCTGAATACTTAAAATGAACTAAATAAAATATAACTAATTTTTTTTTTTAAATTCTAGCTTTTAAATTTTTTTTCGTTGTTCATGTAAGCAATAGTATGTGAACGCAGACTTTTTATAGCTAGTGTACATAGCTCACAGCTTTTGCAATTACACGTCTCAACTCAAAGTTCAGTTCCTCTGTATTCACCATTGACCCAAATTGTTTCTCGTTGGAACTAAAAAACGTACTCAAATGATGCTCGTATTCCTTTTTCGAGAAATGCAAAAGCTGTACACCACAAAATAACCATAAGCAAAAGGAATTCCAGTAGTTGAAAATGGCATTTTGTTCCCCCTTTTATAGCGTTTGTTGGTGCCTCCATGATTTGCATCTGCGCTGAAATATCTGATTGTTTGCGTACCCCTTTACGATGTACTTACGATGAAAATTTCACGCAAACCCTGCATTTTGCGTGGACAACATAGTTCAGAACTAATTTATGATTATAACTTCATCAAATAATTTTTTGAGTTGGTCATTAGCAAATAACTAAAAAGAAAAAAATAATTTTGGGAATTATCAGGTTTTTTTTTAAATATGCAAATGTTTGATTAAACATTTTCAAGCTTGGATTCATGTTTGCATATTTAAATTCATCTTGATTTAATTATTCAATTATTAGGAAAATGTAACAACTGTTCTAGTTTTACTTATGTTTGTTAAAATTGCAACACCATGAAGAAATGACGCGCTTGAGCTGAGAGTTTCAGCAAATGCAAAGTAAGGTATGGTATGCAAATGATCAGAATTTCAGAACTATAGAGCATGCGTGGACTGAGAAGCAGCCTCTAAACAGTTGTTGGATCCGAATAAATAGACGCCTGCAGCATGTTTGTCTATACGTATGGTTACAGATACGGTGGTTATCTGTTAGTGGTAGACATTAGGTGAGTCATAACTATGCCTATTCTATAAAAATGAGCGATATTTCAACAACGGGAAGAACGAGGGAGAATGATTCACCTTCATGAAGAAGTATTGTCTAATTGTGCAATAGACACTCATTTGTACTGCAGCAGTTGCACAGTGATGCATGTTTGGAAGCAGAGCACCGACGATCATCGGACAACTCGGAAATCAGGGAGTGGACTTCGACAGGTGACATCAACGCAGGCTGATAGACACCTGATACGCGCGCGCGCATGTCCCTGACAGACCATGCAGCTTCATCTACAGAAATGTCTGGTCATTGGTCAACTGCTATAGGCGTGTTCTTGTCTGTTTCATCAATTTGTTGAAGTCTGCTGCTCCAAAAACTCCTTTATATATAAGATCTCCCCCATATGTAAAACCATGAGGGACTGCGGCTATAATGGACACATGGATATAGAAACTGGAGTGCTGATTGGTAGTGCGAGGTATTTTCTAACGAATCTCACAGTAATTTTGGTACCATGATAATCGCAAACTCTATGTTGGTGACGCCATCTTCCTTAGTATATTATCATACCCCAGAATTATGGTCTGGAGTGTGGTTACATATCATGGAATGATCTCGATTACTACGAAGTTCGGGTAAATCTTTCCAGCCACCGAGAAGTATGTGAAGTTCTAGAGCTCTAAGCTGTTCCCTTCCTTCAAGGCATTGCAAGAGCTGTATTTCAACAGGGCGATGCCAACCCACATATTGCTAAAAGATTTTCAAGACTTCCTTTCATCTTAACAGATATAGCTTCTTCCTAGGCCTGCCTATTCTGGATATGTCGATATGAATATATGTGGAATTCCATTGGTCGGCGTCTCACTCGTGATCGTCTTACAGCTTCTACTAATAAACTTAAGGTTAGAATTCGAACAATATGGAAGCTCTTCTCCAAGCAGACATTAAAATCTGTTTGACTCCACGCCACATCGTACAGCAGCACATATTACAGCTCGTGGTGGCTGCACCAAATAATGACCCCATGCCTTTTAAAAAAAATTTCTTGCTTTGAAATTTTGATAATTTATTTGTTCCAATCCGAGTCAATTGTGTATAAAAGTTCATTTATAATTCTGAGTATTCCTTCATGATGCAGCAACTTTAGAAAAATAGGAATTTATACACTGCTGTTTGTAAAAAATGCAACACCATGAAGGAATCATCAGAATTAAATGAACTTTGTATCAAATATCAATTATAGGATGCTACGCAAAATAGTAAAGTTTCAGAGACACCACGCATGCGGGGCGGGCACAGCGCCCTCTGAACTGATGCTGAAAGCGTATAAATAGAGGACTGTAGCAGGACGTTGAAAATAGTTCGTGATTATTTGTTAGTGGCGAAAGTTTAGTGAGACTTAAGTATGCCTCCACGACGAAATAAGGAGACATTCTAACAACTTACGAAGCTTGAACGGGGAAAGATTATCGGCCTTCAAGAAGGAAGATTTTCCTATCGTGCAATAGGAGCTCGTGTGCAACGGAACAGTTCCACAGTGATGCGAGTTTGGGAGCAGTGGACCGACGAGCACCAAATAACTCGAAAAATTGGCAATGGACGACGGAAGATGAAGTCAGCGCGCGACGATCGACACCTGACCTGCATGGCGGTGAATGACAGTACAGCTTCCTCCAGACAATTGGCAGCACGTTGGTCTACTGCTACAGGGGTACTAATGTAGGCTTCGTCATTTCGTTGATGTCTGTTGCACCGTGGATTGCATGCAAGGGTGCCTTTGTACAGGATCCCCCTCACGGCAAACCATCGATGGTTGCGTCTGCAATGGGCTCATGAGCACAGAGCCTGACAAGCTGGATTGGAATCAAGTTGTCTTTTCAAATGAATCACACTTCAATTTGTGGGATCATAGTGGTCGCATTCGTGTTAGTCGCTAGGCCGGTGAACGCTAGCTTTCAGAGTGCGTTATCGAACGACATAGTGGCCTAACACCCGGAGTTATGGTTTGGGGTGCGATTTCATATGATGGACGATCCAATTTGCTACAAATTGAGGGTAATCTCAATAGCAACAGGTACGTCCGTGAAGTGGTACAGCCCGAAATCGTTCCCCTCCGTCAAGGCGTCACTGAAACTATCTTTCAGCAGATAATGCACGCCCACATGTTTCAAAGACTGTTCGAGACTTCTGTTCAGCCCAACACATGCAGCATCTTCCTTGGCCTGCTTATTCGCCGGATATGTCGCCTA
Source organism: Trichonephila clavipes (assembly GCA_019973935.1). NCBI lineage: Eukaryota > Metazoa > Arthropoda > Arachnida > Araneae > Nephilidae > Trichonephila > Trichonephila clavipes. The sequence goes on along the minus strand of BMAU01003401.1, from coordinate 546,821 downwards.
TTGAGCACGTGTGAGATTTGGTTGGTCGGAGTTGCGCTCGTGATCTGCGTCCTGCAGCTTCAAAAGACGAACTTTTGCTGCGCATACAAGCAAGATGGAATTCTCTTCCACAAGCAGACATTCAAAATCTGTTCGACTTCATATCACGTCGTATAGAAAAACTTATTGCAGCGGGTGGTGGCTACACCAAATACTGATTTCAGACACTTAATATTGTTTTTTTGCTTTGAAAATTCCGTTATTTATTTGTACTAATACAAGTTGTTTGTACATTAAATTTCATTTAATTCTGATGATTCCTTCATGGTGTTGCATTTCTTACTAACAGTAGTATATTTAAACTGTCCAATAAAGTTATAAGGAAACTAGGATTATATTGGAAACATATGTTGCAGTTTTGAACCATGGTCAAGTCGACAAGAACGACTTTTGAGCTAAGTTTCTTTGTCCTCATAACACCAAAGGGAGGATTTCGAGCCGCGACAAATTTTAAGAGCGTTATTCTACTACAAGATTGGTGTTAAATGAAATAAAGGCTTAAATATACACACGGTAGTTGAACTGAAACAATGCTGGCCACAATAGTGTGACGCACTTTTCTTTATACCCTTCTCAGGTTAATGACTTGGCTATTGTGTCTACAAAGAAGAACGTAAATAATTATGTAACAGCATTATCAAATCAAAAAATAAAACAAGCCATTGATACATTGTAAATTATGAAGGAAAAAGTTTAATCTGGAAAAAATTAATTTCCACTCAGTATTTTTAAATTGTTTCAGGAACTCCAAACAATTTTTTTTGTATTTTGAGCTGAATTGCAACTTTATAATTACCTGGAACCATAAAATCCCATTTCAGGTTTGATGAAAATGGCACTTAGTTGCTTCACATATTCTTCAGGTCTACCTTCTGTGTCTTTATCCAACTGTTCGTCGGGGTAATGTCTAAAAAAATAGGCAAATAATATATTTTCATTAAGGCTTTAGAGTTAAACATTGAAATTAGTTTATAATTATCAACATTTCTGAAAGCGAATCTTTGTACTAAGTCTTACTTTGAATAATTAAAAAATATTTTCCACGAATAATTAATTCTTGTTCTACTAAATTTTGAAAATGTTATGAGCAACTTATATCAGAGAGAGAAAAATTACTTAAGACAAAAAAAGTATCTATCGAATAAAAAAATCATCGTTACTTTTCTACTGGGTGACACACACACACACACAAAAGGGAACTTTAAACAATCTAGTAAAAAGAAGGGCGATGAGAGAGAAAGAAAAACATTTGATTCGTAGTAATTGAAGCCTTAAAATTTGCATTTAAGATACATTAACGGAATTTGTCATTTTTTAAAATTACGTCTTTCAGATGCTGTCCTCCAGTACAAATGCATTCTTGATATCTGCTGTTGAGATTCCTTACTATGCGTGACTGCTGAAACATCTCTCCGATATCTTCTTGGTTATCCTGTTGGTTTCTTCGTTAGGACAGATTTAGCATCTTCAAAGTTATTAATCGAACTTTCTAATCGCGTGTTTTGATGGGACGGCACCATGACATCTTTAGTTGTAAAAATGTCAGAACTCCCTCTGCGCAGAGTTTCCAAATAATCACTTTTGTTATGAAACATTTTTTATGGCTAATGCATGCTGTTGCCCGTTCCACTGATCCATGGTTAATAAAATTGCAAAGGGTTTATTTGCTTAAAGTCACTGTCCTGCAGTACTGGCACCTGCTATAATGGCTGCCAATTCTCATTTAAAGAATACCCGATATTCTGTGTCTCACCTAGTTTAATATATCTTAGTCAAATATAAAAATCAATAGAACAGAGCAGGATATTTTTTAACTTCAGGTCGTTTTTTAACTTAACTTAAACTGATCATTAAATACAAAAATATTTTACCAGTAATTCTTGTAAATGATCCAATAAAAATTCTTCCAAGAGCTTTAAGTGTATTAAGGAAAAACTCTGCTGTACGATATTTGCATATAATACACACACACACACACATATTTACGTTTCTTATTACTAATATTTTTTCAGAAATTACGGTATAAATAGAAAATTTCACTAACAAATTTCTTATTTTTGAAAAAAAAACATACAGTAAGTACTCTTACAAAGTATCGTTCCTAAGGACTTGAAAGATGTCAGCAATCAGTTCCTCTTTCTGTGTAGAGCTTGGATTTCCGGCGACAACTTCTTCGAACATTTGTTTTGCCGCATTTACCTTTTTCCACGGATGGGAAGGCGAACTGTTTCCGAATACGTGAACACCTAGTTCATCAAAAACATTTGAGAACATGTGCATTTATTGCTTTAACAAATGAACTCGAGTCATATTAAATTCTACAATATATAAAACCAAAGAAGAAAAATACCTGAATACGAAAATTTTAAACACGGTTTTAATATTAGGTGCTTACATACACCTTTGACCAATTTTGTAAAATCAAAAAATGTCGCTAAATGCCGTGATGAACAGCCAATGGAGGAAACAGTTTCCGCGTAAGATCTACCACCTTAATAATATCGACGACAGAATTTGGCAACATTTTTTTAACTGATGTCTTTTCTTTTAGAGAAATTGGTCGACGGTATAATACGTAAGTATCTAAAATTCTTACTGATTTTTTCAAAGTATGCAAAAATTTTACTTGATATAGGAAACATTTATGAAAGTCTGCTCGAATGTAAAGTAGATAACTGAACAATACATATGAAAAAATTCTATTGGAATTTCGGTACATTTAACTAAATAATAATCTTTCCCAGAATATAAACAATAACAATTTATTATGACCTCAGTTATTTTTACATTTGGTTTATAAACAAATTTTAATGCCAAGCACTTAGTATTATGTGGGAAATTTTTACATTTTCTGGAAAATTTTATCTGTATATTTTCTAAAATTGCCATATTCTGTACAATTTAATGATTCCTTAAGATTTCGAGGTTTTTTAACAGTGGATTCATTTAACTTAAAATCGTCTATAGCAAACTAAATTAAATGTGAAATACTCAAAAGGCGAAATAAAAATAAAGCATTATATGAAAGCAAAGATATCCTAAAAAATGTACATGCTTCTACCACATTTTAACTGTTCTCAAATACTTCTATTAATTGTTCTTCTTCATACATTAAAATAGCTATAAAAATCTATCTACCATTAATTTTTTAAAATTTTTCTAAGCTACCATTAGTTATTATATGAATTCACATTTTTGTTGATTCAAAATAATAATCCTTTACATATCATTCACTAAAAATTATAAGTAACGCAATATTCCGGTAAATAAAAAGTTTCTTAAATAAACCGCTGTTTGTGTGTAAAAAATGCAACATCAAGAAGGAATCATCAAAATTAAATGAAATTTTAATGCACAAACAACTTGCATTAGTACAAATAAATGACGAAATTTTCAAAGCAAAAAACAATATTAAGTGTCCGAAATCAGTATTTTGTGTAGCCACTACTGTGCTATACGCCGTGGTGTGGAGTCAAACAAATTTTAAATGTGGAAGAGAATTCCATATTGCTTGTATCCGCAGCAAAAGTTCGTCTTTTGAAGCTGCAGGACGCGGATCGCGAGAGAGACACCGACCAACCAAATTCCACACGTGCTCAATAGGCGATATATAAGGCGAATAAGCAGGCCAAGGACGAATTTGGATGTGTCGGGCTGAACAGAAGTCTCGAACAGTCTTTGCAACATGTGGGAGTGCATTATCCTGCTGATAGCTTTAGGGATACCTTGAAGGAAACGAACGACTTCGGATTGTAGCACTTCACGGACGTCTCTGTTGCTATTGAGATTACCCTCAATTCGTAACAAATTGGATTGTCCATGATACGAAATCGCACCCCAAACCATAACTCCGGGTGTTAGGTCACTATATATATGCCGTACGATAACACACTCTGGAAGGCAGCGTTCACCGGCATAGCGTCAAACAGGCCATCATGGTCCCACAAAGTGTGATGTCCACATGGTTGATTGATTCTTCTGAAGAGACAACTTGGTACCAATTAGCTTGCCAGGTTCTGTGCTCATGAGCCCATTGCAGACGCAGCCGTCGATGGTTCGCCGTGAGGGGAATCCTGTATAAAGGCACCCATGCACGCTGCAGCAGACGTCAACGAATTGACGAAGCCGACATTAGTACATTTGTAGCAGTAGACCAACGTGCTGACAACTTCCTGGAGGAAGCTGTATGGTCATTCACCGCCATGCGGAAAAGGTGTCGATCGTCGCGCGGCGCTGACGTCACCTTCCGTCGTCCACTGCCAGTTTTTTAATTGTTTGGTGCTCGTCAGTCCACTGCTTCCAAACTCACATCACTGTGGAACTGTTCCGCCACACACGAGCTTTTACCTATAGGAAAATACTCCTTCTCAAAAACCGTTAATCCTCCCCGTTTAAACTCCGTAAGTTGTTGGAATTTCTCCTTATTTCGTCGTGGTGGCATACTTATGTCCCACTAAATGTTCATCACTAACAAATAATCACGAACTATTTTCAACGTCCCACTACAGCCCTCTATTTAAACGTTTTCAGCATCAGTTTAGAGGGATCTGCGCACGCCCCGCATGCGTGGTGGTTCTGAAACTTTACTATTTTACGTAACTTCCTATAATTGATATTTGCTGCAAAGTTAATTTAATTCTGATGATTACTTCATGGGGTTGCATTTCTTACAAACAGCAGCGTAGTTCCGGTTAAAAATTTTTGATTTTGAGCTTCAATTTTTATCCTTAAAATGTTTGTACTACTCGTATTTATACATACGATATTCATAGTAAGAAATGGCTGCATTAATGGGTGAAATTATTTGAATATTTTTGCCGGAGTTCCTAACTTATTGGAAAATTGAAATAGATTTTTTACCCGTAACTTTGACTACCATGTATGTTTATTACTAGCCAAAGAAGAAAATCACCTTTTTTAAGAAGTACAGGTCCTTCATCTCCATCATTTGTGTAATAAGCAGCCGCTACGTCCCCCATCATAGGTCTAAAAAGCGATGGAAAAAAGAATTCTTGGGATAAGAGTTGTATTTGATAGAAGTTTTATCATTAGTATTCTAACTTACAATTATTTAAAAATTTTGGAATATTAATTGTATAAACATTTATAATTGTATTAGTTTGGGAAATTTTAAAAAATATGTGAAATACAGAATATTACAACCGATAAATAAGTAAATAAATTCCATTTTGAAAGGTTTTTATAAATGAATAAAAAGTTTCTTGTGAAGCATTTTATGTGTGTAAAAATGTCTAATAAGAAATAAAGTATGTCACTTTATAGGATTAAAAACAATTTATAACTATAGAATTTTTAATTTAATAAAACGGGTGTATTTCTCCAAAGTAAGAGAGAAATACTTCGTTTCTTACGTGTGTCATTTAAAAACATTCAGTTAATATAACATTCAGTTAAAAAAATTTTAATTTTTATATTAATATACAACCAGGCCTACAAAACAAACGACTCACAGCTCATACTACACAATCTACCTGATTTCATTTTTAGAACGCCTCCAAATGTGTTTTAACTAATCACTCTATAAACATGAAACTTATTCTGCTTTTTCCTGTGTGCATAAAAGGAATGTGTGTGTTAGCTCTATTCATTTTAAAATATAACATAATTATAGCATCTTATGTTGCCCTCTATATGCTGCTTAGTACAAAAACAACTAAAAATTACTTTTAGTTAAAATTCTAGAATAAATTTGAATTGCTTGTTTTGAAAGAAAGTATAGTTCGAGAAAAAGAACAAAAAAATTCCTTCAGTACGGAGTTGATATATTTTCCATTGCTTTGCTAATACTAACAGTATCAATCGGTGTAAATGGCTGCTTATTTTTATGTTTTATTAGATGTTTTTTGCTTTGTTGTCCAATCAAAAAGAGAGCTCTTTTTCTGTAATAAAAATATATTTCACCTTTCGTCTCTCTTTATGTTAATGTTAAAGGCGTTTTAAATTTTGCATCTTTAAAGTGAAAAATTGTGTGTTTTGGAGATATTTTTCTATACTTTGAAGACACATTATACTAAAAGAATATCTATAGTTACAATATCCTAAATTTATATAAAAAATTACACATTTTGCTCTCTAAAAATGTTTTTCTTTTTTGGATCGGTCTCTTTTGGTTAAAACAGTGTTAAAAATCTCTATTTTTAAATAGTTTTTCAAATATATACTTGAAAAAAATTTGAAACTAGCTTCTGTAAATAAAAAAGTATGTATTTGAATGCATAACAAAAACATTTCATTCCCTGATACAAATAGTTGAAACATTATGAATGATAAAAAATATTTAAAAAAGAAAACACTTTTTAAAACTTTCTTAAAGCAACACCAAAAAAAATGGTTTTTCTTTTTACTTCACGTCTATTGTGACCAAAAGAAAGCTATTGTACATATCGGCCTCTCTACGTAATCGTTGCAGATAGTTTACTCCTTCCATTCCGCTTTCCAAGAAGTTTACAGCAAGAAAACCTGAAACAACAACAAACAATAAACAAAACAAAACAAAAAAACTTCTCTTACACAAACAAATGTTTTTAGCATCGATCTAAATGCCACTCTACGAGTTATTGGCAACAGATTTCATAAAGTTAATCTTGTAATAAAAAGTTTGATTGAGAACCCGACACACTTTGAACTGATACTTTAATTACTTATCGTGTGTGGAAATTTTAAGTTAGATTAATTAAATAAAAGGGTTGCGTAAATGAATCATGACAAGTTGAATAAAAAGAAAGGCTTAATCGAAAATCAAGATAAATCACCAGTGGCGTTGTAACATTGTTCCCTTCGTCTCGGCAGAAGATGTATGCCTTTGATGTAAAAAGATCGTGATTGATTTTTGAGGAAATCTTGCCCAGTTTCCAGAATTTTATCGTCCGAATAAAAACGTAATACTCTGTTAAGTAGCCTAAGGGTGTGGAAGTCTAGTGGCGACTAATCCAGGCTGTACGGCGGTTGCTACAACACTTACCATTCTAGCGTCGTCGTGGGTGGACATTATTTTATGGATCTGCAATTGTTTTTTTACCCTTCATGAAGTCTTTTACACCAATTGTTCACAACCATTAGGCTTAAGACCTGCTCTCTATTGATTACCATCATTCGTCGATGGTTGTCCGCATGAAGCTCACCTTCCACAATCAGAAACCGTACTACAGCGAATTGTTTTGGTATGGACGCATCCATACATAGCGCTACTTTACTTCCAATCAATTTTCTCTAACAAGAAGAAGTTTCAGTGTTAAATGTTGTGTGCGATGTACATCTCCTTCCATTCTTTATATCCTTGTTCGGTGGCACTGCTGTAGCGGCAGTCATTCTGACGCAATCACACGCGTCCATTGTTCATTTGGGCAACCCTCAAAGGAAACTGTGAGAAACAAATCCCATAGTTTATACCGTATTTACTCGAATCTAAGCCGCACTCTCAATTCTCTACGCGTTTTTGAGAGAAAAAAAATTGTGCAAAAGGCTCGTTAATATCCGATATTTAAGAAATTTCTTAGAAAAATTTAATGAGAAATAATAAGAGGTGTTAATAATTAATTTATTTTACCAGTATTAAAAACTTTCAAATATATACATGAACCTATAATTATTCTAACCTTCAATAGTATGTTTCGAAAATTATTCGTTACTCCCATTATGACAGCTAACTTCAGAATTGGTGTCGGCGTCGCCATTTTCTCACACAATGTCGTCTCCCGTGCAGCATTTTTATAAAAGAATATGTGAGAGAAAAATGTAAAAAATTATTAAAGAAGACTGTTCAACATTTACAAGGAAAAATTATATCATTTTGTTTACGCCATCGATGTATATTTGTTTCATCCGTGTCAAATTTTCAGTGGCCTTAGCTGTTTTAGTTTTTTTCTGCATATAAAATTGCCTCCCTTTTCATACTTGAGTCATAACTGACACGTCTTGATGCTAATGCAGATATCTTTGATACTTGGATGATTAAAAGAAAGCGTATACAAAAAAGTTTCCTAAATACGAGCAGACAACCATTTTTAGCATAGACTGACTACTGGAGATAAACTGCAGAATGGGATAAGTCATCGATGCAAGTGGCCAGAATGAAAGATTACATTTTTCCTTTTGAAACAGATGGAAACTCAATTTTCCCCACTCAAATATTTCACCTTCGATTCTAAGTCGTGCCCGATTTTCAGTAGCATTAACACTGGAAAAATAGTGCGACTTAAATTCAAGTAAATACGGTAAAAATATTTCTCCAAATATTATCTAAATACTCAAGACTCATAGATCAGAGTTCTTTCAAATATATGAATATGTACACTGATTTAATACTAAAAACTCATTTTGTTCTTTTCTCATTGTTTATTACCCTTTTGAAATTATTACCATTATTGTTTTCGTAAAATTATTAAAATTTATTCACTTTGTGGTAATATAATTCTGATTATTTTTTCAAAATCATTATTGACTCTCCGAATTTTTCTAATACAATTATTCGCCGAAAAAGATTGATTTCTTAACAAAACCTCGACCTCATCTTAAAGAGAATGAAAGCAATATTAATCATTATATTAAAGCAATATAATGATGTAAAGATAATCGACTTATGATTGAAAGTACTTTCCAGGCCATTGCCCTTAATTGTTTCTGCCAGTCTAATGATCTTGAGCTAAAATTGAATAATTAGTACTCCCATTAAAAATATCGTCTTTAATTTTTGCTACTGAAGTAGTTTATTTTTGTAACCCCGAGAAAAATGAAGGAAACTATAAGCCACGGTTTAAAGAGAAATTTTAAATGTTTCGGGAAAAGTACACAATAGAGGTATATTTACTACAAAAACACGATTGAATCAAATAAAATTAATAATGAATGTTAATATAATGCTCTCCAACATCACATCACCACTAAATATTTTGTACATTCATATAATTTACTCAATATTAATAAAATAATTATATGTCAGACAAAATATGATTTAACAAAAGTTTAAAATAAAACCAGCCACATCTTTTTAATTTTTTCTACAAATGCAAAATTCTGTTATTATGGATAATTTGATTTGATTCATGAAGCCCTGGGAAGCAACATACTGACTATTGGCGACGGACTTCGTAATTTTAAGCCACAATCAAGTGACAAGGACAACACTAGAGCTGTCAGGTGTCTACACATCACGTGACCTCTCCTATCTTCCACATCACATCAACAGGAGGACTTTAAGCCTCAACAAATTTGACGTGAATCACCTCCTCTGTATGGCGAGTCTTTAGTGGCACTTGATTACGAAACCACCAACTTTTGACTATGACCACTAGTGACCATGGTCACTAGACTGACCACTGAGGCCCCACCATTATCGATGAATAAGAATTAAAGAAATAAAGAATTTCACATCTAACAGAAATAGAAGTTTACATTGGCATAAAAAGGGAATCGACACACGGATATCTACACACACAAACACACACACACACACATATATATATATACATATATATATATATATATATATATATATATATACATATATATATATATACATATATATATATACATATATATATATATATATTTTATATATATATATACATTAAAATGCCCCGTTATATCTTAATTTTAGACTGATAAGATACTTATCCTTAAAGCAAAACAATACTGAAGTCTTTTGTTGATTTATTTTATTAGTATGACCTGAAGTAAATGCAGAATATTTTATTTCATATTTAATAATAATTTTTTATTAAGTCCATACAGAGTACTAAGAAAACTAAAAATAGCGTTTCTTTGCTGAACATTTATTTTTCTTTTAAAAACTCTTAGATACAATGAAGATCAAGATAAGTCAAAGACAACCTCGCATACTTGAATGCAAGTACTTTCGGAGACGATTCTCGGCATTGAAATATATTAGCCTACACACACACATGCAATATATTTAATAAGACTGAAATAAACATCGATGCAGAGATATATGAAAACTGTTAAGTACAGACCAGAAATTTCTTATTGTTTGATTAGGGAAATATTCTGAATATTTTAATATTTAATTTTTCAGACTTCAGAAATTTCATCCTCAACATATGAATCAATCAAATAATGAGGACGATATCTCTGGGGCTGGTACCTCCTTTTTCTAATTTCTATTCCATGCTAAATAAAAGATTTTAGAAAGCTTATAATTATATTAAAGGAGCAATAACCCTCATTAATCCGTAAGACGGCCATTAGTGCAATCAATCATTGGTGCATTAGGGTGACTACACTCGTAGTCGTGAAGGTCACGGGCATTCAGTCATTTTGAACTTGTGAAACTAAGAAATTTTTGTTTTCCTTTTCTTATATCGACTATTTTATATATTTAAAGGAAACGAAATGACACCAAAGAAATTTTTTTAAGTGGAAGCTTCCGCGGAATTTTTCTCGGATTTTTGAAAATGTTTTTAAAAGATAAAATAACCATGAAAGGAATAACTAAATTATGATCATAACAATGTTTCCAAATATTAGAAGTAAAATATAATTTTGCAGAAGCCTTCATTTTTTATTTCCTTAGATGTTATATATTATATTCAAAGAGAATAGGAGAATAGTAGAGAAATACGATTAACATTTGTAGCGTGTTCTATTTGCGATTCTTACTAATCCTCTAAGGCAGTGTATACCAACCTTTTTTGATCGCCGTGGACCGGTCAACGTTTGTGAATTTTACCGCGGCCCACTGAGGGAGCAGGACATTGATTGCTTATATTTTACTGTTTTGATTTAAAATTTTTTAATTCAATTGTATTTACTCGTGACTTCAGAATAAAATGTAGCTACACCAAAAAATGATTATAAAATGATTTAACAAGGAATATAAAGTGATTTTTATAAAAAGTGGCCCAAACCCAAGAAAAATATACCACTGTAAATAAAAGGAAAATAATGTAATGTTTCTTATGCGGGCCAGGGATTGGAGACCACTGCTCTTAGGAGTATACAAATGACGTCCTATTTCTGCAAAGGAACCGCGATTCATGTTGTTGAAAATTACTATTTAAAGTCGAGTAAAGAGGGAAGTTGAGGATGGTGACTGTTGTCATACGGAGGCAAAGAAGTTAGAGAAGTTCATATTGGAAATTGCTGTGGTTCAAGTTGAAAGGATCCGAAGCCCAGAACTGGTATTATTGTTGAGGACCATCCGCTTACAAGTTATAATAAAGTGCATATTTAAAGAAAATGTCTCACCGTCCGGAGAACCCTCGCACTTTAATGCGCGAGAATTCGTGACAAATTATTTTCTTGAGTTCAAAATAACTGGTACACGAGATCCTTAGTACGGCTACTGTGTGGTCTAGAGGTCATAGAAAGGCTTATCATACGTCAAGTATTAGTCCGGACAGTCGGAGTTTCTTAATGCTTTTCGGGATTTGGAGAATGTTATGTGACAGGCGAGAATTTTCTTTAAAAAAGTTCAGACCTATATCGACATCGAGTTTTTAAAAATTCTCTTGCGGCTGTGCATATTTAATAATGTAATTCTGAAATAAGAAGCTAATTCGATCACAGATACAGAGGTATTTCAGACATATTCTGAATTTATTTGTCAACTTCAGGGAAAAAACCCCCACAAATTTGTACCGTCTTCTATCAAATAATTGCTATACATTCTAAAAGAAAAAAAACTCATGTTCAGGAGAGAGTAAATATTTTTCTCAAGCGTAGACAATTCTTATAATTCTAGTATTTTTGAGTTGTGGAGAATCAATTTTGATATAAAGTTAGTAAGTTTCAGTGACTGTACATTTTCGAACTGAAATTCGATTCAGAAGAGAGCCCGCAAGTTGTTAACAAAATTGTAAGATACCATGAATAGTGATGGACGTCCATTGCCAAACGAGGTAATTGAAAAAAAGTGTTGCGCAAGTTCTTAAAAAGTACTAATGCTACTAAAGAGACTTATATAAAGCAATATTTTTAGTTTCAGAAGACTGAGTTTGCGATGTCTTTCCCTCAAATACCTGCTCCAGTGAAAATAAATTTTTCAGTTATAGGGAATATTCGGTCTGTAGAAAGGGACAAACTTTAAGTAGTTCTCGTGAAACACCTGCTAAATGTTAAAATTATAATTCTTGTTGTGAATTCTGTGATGCAATTAAAATAAACTATTTATGAAAATGTCATTCCTAATGAAAAACACAACTGAGTAAATAAAAGTTTAATATTTCAGAGCAAATCGTTATGGTTTTTTAGTAATTTGAAACATATATCCTGGGTTGAACCCCCCAAAATATGGTGCACTTTAAATCTGTCGGGCCGCAAAGTGCTCACTTAACGGAGTGTCGAAGAAGGAAAGCAAGATGACAGCTTTCGGGTGTCATTTTTGTCGTGGTCCTAAATTATGAAATCAATCTTCGTGCAATGTCAAGAAGATATCAATCTACAGTTGCCCAAATTAATACAATATCATGGTCAATAGCATATTCAAAGGGGAAAAATATTTTATTTATTATTGTTTTTTATTTGTATTGTTCAGTAAACTATAAAATGATTAAACTGAAAAAGCATATTCCGCTATATTTTTTTCAAATCGAATCAGCATAATATAAAGTTATTATTAAATGTTGTTTTTATAATTATATGTGTCCCGTTGAAGTCGTTATCTATCAAATCAGCTTGTTTTTAAGCAAGTTTCAATCCTTTTAAATTAGCAATAGTATTTTATCAAATAATTTTTGCATTACATTGATAAAACTAAAAATATTTATTTAAATTATTTTCTCTCTTTATTGCGGAATATATTAATCCCCCAAATGAATAACGTGGTAATAAGTAACGCGATGTTCCAGAAAAAACAGAAAAGTAGGAAAAAATGTATAAAAAACTTTCAAAAGATAAAATATTTACATAGTTTTCTTAAGAACAAACAATAAAAATTTATTATGTTGTTTGCCTCTCATCTGTAGTATTTATTTCCAAAACTACCTGGCCATCAATAAGTCCAATCAAATAAACTGTTTTATTCAAGTACTATATCATTTCAAAATCAGCCTCTGCAAGACGCAATTATTCTTTCTAAAGACTTTAATGATATCTCACACATACAGCACTTATGCCTTTAATAGATTCATTAAATTGTGTGTCTAAAACCAATTTACAATTTAACAGGGTGATTCTCTCAATTGCATTCTTAACCTTAAGTCATTTATCATTCAAAGAGAAGGAAATTTCTCGGCCACTGAACGGTGACCGTGAATAAATTTATTTTTATTGAATACATTAAAGCACACTACCGCATTTCAGGAATTAGCCACCATGTTTGGTCACAGATATAAATCGGTTTTATTGACAATGTAAGGAGTGCCTTTGTGTAGAACCTTCAGAATAGTTTTAATTAAATGAATGATTAATTAAAATAGTAAGTGCTGTATATTACTTTAGTATAGATAATAATCGTCAAGACAATTGTTACTTAAATTGTAAGCATTAGTAATAACATTGTATAAAATGATATACAAACGAAGCATTTTGAAATATGATTGTTTGAATGAATAGAGTATATTTAGTCATAGTTGAAAGGATATTTAATTTTATTGATATGGGCTGTGTTGTATGTGATATATTTATGTTACACTAAGGTGTATTTAAAATAGTATGTGCTTAGCACTGAAAAATATTAAAACATATTGTATCGTTGAATGACTGCCAAAAAATGAAGGTTATTTCCTATAACTGTGAAAGAAAAAGTCAATAAATAAATAAATAAAATAAAATAAAATGATTTCTTTGAATAAGGCAAAAACGTTAAGACATTTGGGAAACTTAATGAAACATTTCTAGTAAAAGTTAATAGTTAATAATAATAATTAATATATAAGTGTGTATAAAATCAATAGTTTTATAACTCTCTGCAATTTTGTAGAATCGCATGATTTAAAGAACACCAAGAGAGTTATTTATTCAAGAGTAAGCTACTTTTTTTCATAATTCATAGATGTGGCGTGAGCATTATTAATAATCATAAGCAAAAGTATTTTCAAAGTGATCTTAAGTAGTTCTCAAACAAATTCCAATATCTGAGGGATTTCAAAAAGTAAAGTAACAACCCCATTCAGAGCAAATTTTTATTCAGGAAATAAAAGAAAATATATCCAATGTAGGAAGGCACAGGTACGTATTACTTCTCTAGATAGTCACCCAACTTATCGAGACATTTGTTCCATCGGTACACCAAACCAGTATCGTAGAAATCAAAGTCAAGGTTTTGCAGCATCCGTTCTGAAATGCAGATTTCCCAAGGATTTTTTTAAAGGTCCGAAGAGATGGAAATCACTTGGTGAGAGGTTGAGATTGCAAGAAGGGTAGTCCAATACCTCCCACCGAAAACGATCTTTCTTCATCTCGTAGATCTTTTCTGCCTTTGTCAAATCCCATGCACTTGAACAACATTTGTCTTCGTGACATAACATTTGTACCGCACGCTTCTACCAACTGCCTATTCAAACGCCAAAAGAGTATTACACGTATTTCAATCACAGGCCATGCTTCCGTCAACGCAACTCTCTTCTAGCTGATACTTATTCATGTGACTGGAGAACCATCTCCTTCTACCGGCGCCGTCTGAATTAAGTATTCGTTATTTTCACAGAGATTTTTATTCATACGGATAATTTGCACAGCCGACAGAGCTCTTCTTACCCTACTTTTTGAGACCCCTACTTATTTTAAATAAATATTTTAGTGAATTCTTGCTAAATATAGGCCAATTTATACACTAAGAAAGAATTCAGCAATAAGTCAGCAAAAAGAATTCAGCAGCATTAGTCGCCCATAAGACTACGAAAGAAATTTTGGTTTATATTTTTTTATCCTGCCCTTTGTGTGTAAAAAAAAATAATGAGGAAGTGAGTGCAAAAAAATGCATTAATTTAAGTGGATATATAATTCAAATTTATTTTACATATTATTGATAATTTTAGAAAATCTCTATACATAATTTTTATAAACTCTACTTGAGAGACTGAAATAACTTTTCTCTAAACGTAAGAAATATCATTGAGATTTTGAAAACTTAAATAGATAGATTCTGCAGTATTATAAATGTTACAGATAGAGGACAGCTTTTAAACTTTTATAAAAGTGGGGTTTAACCAGTTTCGTGGGCAGCCAACCTTTCCCCTTTCTATTTTCCATATTGAGGGAAATTCTATGAAACATAATGGATAGAAGCTCTAAATCCGTTTTTAATAAAAAAAGGTAACTTACCTAAAGATGCACTTGAAAATGCATTGATCATGCATGAATTAATTAATAATAAACAAGTTATTGTCAGATTCAATGATCCAAATACATATTAAAAGGTAGAAAAGGCCGAATTGAAGCATTTACAATAAGTATAGACAATAGTATGGTCAATGACAGATATTCTTAATATTATTCTTATGAGTTTAGAGTTTTATTTCATATTTTTAATTTATAATTATCTTAGTTAGAATAATTACAAATAAAAAATGTGAAATAAAACTAAACCCATAAATAATATTAAGAATATCTCTGTCATTGTCTATTATACTTATGGTAGACAGAAAAAAATATTGGAATATATTATTTTTAAGAGCTACAGTATCGTCCTATACGTATATATAATATTTATTGAAATATTACTGTAATATTTAAATTCGCTACAACTGATATTGACAACATAACAAGCTTCGGCAACAGAGTTGAAAACAAAAGAAAAAAAACATTTTTTTTTAACCGAAGGATTCGTATATGATGCATTTTCTAAATTCACTGACTCTTGAAAAGGTATTTTTCATTCCATTTGAATTTAAGTGTTTGTAAGAAGTTAATTTGGTCTATTGTTAAAGAATAGAAACACTTTTTTCGTACTCTGGTAAATATATCCTCATTTTATCAATGCATACAGTACGTATAACTAATTTCTAATTTAATTAAGCAACTTGTTCACACTTATTCGGTTTCTGATACTTCATTATGAAAATTCTTGGAATCTGGTTTCTTTTAGTTCTATAACAAGTCCTTGGAGCCTCAGGGGAAATATTTAGTAAGACAAAATCTGATTAATTTCCGAGCCTTGAGACTTTTATAAAGACAACCTTAGATCTGGATAGACTGTAATAAATTATCAAAAACTCTCTGTCCCGTCTCAGTTCGATGTACCTCTTTCAAACTCTATCTCCTCCCTTCTGAGGCCACGCGTGCATCCCAGTCATTCAACTATCAAGATACTGACCAGACAAATGATATTTTGAGGGGAATGTAAGCTTGAGTATATAATTTTCTCTTTACTGGCATGTACTTACCTCTGTCTTTCTTAGTTCCATCTAAATCCGAAAGAGGTCGCATCAAATTTAGAAGGGTAGCTACTTGTCCATGAGTATTCATAGCTAGCCACGTACCACCCTGCTTCCCTTCTTCGAAATCCATACCTAAAAAAAATTATCGTTTTTTAAAATTTAAAGAAACCATATTATTCAAACTGGAAAAATGAATAAATAAACAAATAGTTTTAAAGATCTATTAAGTTTTAATCCTTTCTGTAAGAAGATAAATTTGTTATATTTAGTGGCGTAACGTACACCCCACATTGCGGGGAGGGAGGGACTCAGGATTCCAGGAGGCCCAAGCCCTTACTGATGCCAAGTACGTACCCATTGTAAGACCCAGCTTGGGGCCCAAAACTTGACTTCGAAGGAGGGAGCCCCAATAGTCCTCGTTACGCCACTGGTTATCGTATTTAATTATTTTTAAATCATGTGCGTTAAATGTTAAAATAGATAAATATTTTTATAATAAAAAAATTCATTATATATACATATATATTAGGTTGGAGAAAAAGTAATCTATTAATTTTGTATGAAATTCAAGACTTTATTTTACATGTTTCGAATTGTCCGATTTGGGTCAAATCTGCACTATTTTGTTGTATAATTTGTTTCCAATTTAAAGGTAGTTTCATAATGCCTCTACCATAGAAGACTTGGTCCTCATTGGGGGAAAACTCTAGTAATCGATTGTCACAATCTTTTCTTGATCCCAACTTCTTATCACTCAGGAAATTTTGAAATGCGAGAAAAAGATGGTAATCACTTGGTGCCAGGTCCGGACTGTATGGTGGATGCATTAAAACTTCCCAACCAAGCTCCCAGAGTTTCTGGCGTGTCAGTATAGACGTGTGTGGGCTGGCGTTGTCATGATGGAACATAACGCCTCTTCTGTTGCCCAATTCTGGCCATTTCTGGCCAATAGTCGATGGCCAATAGTCAAATGGTCCAGTTATTGACAGTAGAGATATGAATTTAGTCTTTGTCCGTAGGGAAGCAGCTCATAATACACGATTCTTTTCCAGTCCCACCAAATACACAATAGAACCTTCCTGGTTGTTAGTCCTGGTTTGGCCACCGTTTGAGCTGCTTCACTGCGCTTTGACCAAGATCGTTCTCGCTCAATATTGTCGTAAGTGACCCATTTCTCATCCTCAGTCACCATCCGCTTAAGAAATGGATCGATTTCATTCCGTTTGGCCAAAGCTTCACAGATGGAAATTCGATCCATCATGTTTTTTGTTGTTAATTGGTGTGCCCCCAAACATCGAGCTTCTTTTTGAATGCAATTTTGCGCAAATGGTTTAAAACTGTTTATTGCGATCTTTAGCTCCTGAGCGATGATACGACTACTAACAAGCCTGTCAATTTCAATTATTTCAGTGGTTTTATCGACATTTTCTACAAGGGCTTTCCTGTGCGAGGGGCATCTTTAACGTCAAAAATGTCTGAACAGAATCAACGAAAACAAAATTGCACATAATTAGCTGTTATAGTATCGGCACCATAAAGACCATTCACAATTTTAGCCACCTGGCTTGCATATATATATATATATATATATATATATATATATATATATATATATATATATATATATAGGAGTCCGAATAACTCTTCGAATAAAAATCAGACTCTTCAGGAGGCGGGATTTTATATTGGCGAGGTGGGTTGTCTAGGGGTAAGTATTTAAGGGTGAGTGATGAATTAATTGAATCAGTCATTTAAACACAGATACTTCATTTAAGTAAAAAAGAATTTATTCAAAGTTAAAGGGAAATATTTACAAAAGGGGATATTTACAAAGAGAAAGACATGCAGGAATTAGGTTAATCGAAAGTTAGAGTTATACCTTTAGAAGACGGGGAAATTACCTTTATCTTTTACCTTTTTCTTGGACGTTAGGACAAGTGGTACCGCTCAGGGCGAGAAATGCGCTAAAGACGTGACGTGTTGAACAAGCGATGGTTAGTAGGCCTCTGCCGAAAAATTATTCAAGCCGGAGCTACGAAAGCTCACTTGACGGCGCTGCTTTGGAATGCAGTAATAAATAAAATTGAGATTAATGGTCCTCTGAAAAGGATATGACTCAACCTTTTAACAAAATGTTTCAAAGGGAAAATCCTATATATATATATATATATATATATATATATATATATATATATATATATATATATATTTGACAATCAACCAATTCAAATTCTACCATATTTGATTGTCGTCTTTTTTATATCTGTCTTTGCTGGCTGGTTTAAAAGTTAGCTCAAAAGATGTGTTTATGTATATTCGAATTTTTTAACTTGGTGAATAATTGATTTTCATTGATGTCAAGACGCTTGATTTTCTTCGTAAAAGCGCTGTGAGTAAAGAAATTTTGTTAAGTTATTTTTTGAAAAATACTTTTCTTATGTAATTGTTTTATATAGGATTTTTCTACTTTTCTTACGTAATTATTTTGCGATTTTTCTGCATTAAGAGTTTGGGAGAGTTTGTTACATAATAGTAGTGAGTGGTTTTATCATACTCTCTGAGTTTTCCATACTCTGAATTTTTGTTTATTTTATTTTATTTGGTTTTTCCTACCGAGTTACAAAGGGGGAAGGTTGGCGCCTTCAAACTAGTTTAACCACACTTATTCGGTCCTAAGTCCGAAATTGCTTTCTGACTCGCTAGGTTCTTCTTTTTTGTAGTTTCTTTTTTTATTTCTCTACAATTTTGTTCTTCATGTTCAGCTTTTATATTTTTATTACGCTATTTCTTGTTATATTCATTATCTATTATTTCTTGTTTTTGATATATAATACATATTTCTTTCATATATATATATATATACACAGGTGTGCAAAAATTAAGGACGAGACGGTGGTTTTTTCAATATAACTTTGTACAAAAGCTTTCCAAATCAACACATTTAATACCGTAAGATCCCCAATACGTAAGGACATGTGTAATGTAAG